>JAVIAB010000139.1:21433293-21446981 GCA_032433765.1 Megaustenia siamemsis
TACAGCAAGTCTTATGTTATATTGATGTATCGTTCCCTGTAATTATTAGTATTATCGTGTATAATATTAGTATTATTAGCTGATACAGAAAATATAACAAAAATAATTATAGTAAAAATGAGACGTGCCACAAACTAGCTAAAGTACAGTGATTACTGAGATCCTATCTCCCAACGTTTGTTATTCACGCCAGCCGTTGCTAGTTGGTCGCCAGACTTGAATGTATTGATTATACAAAAGCTAGAGCGGTGTCAGTGATCTACAGACTAGGGAATTAACAACGCGGACTCAATGTTATAACAGTGAAAGGAACATATCGGATGAGACGGGATTATGAAGTATAAGGTAGGATATTGTTAAACAAGTTTCACTTAATTTATTTTTTTCTTTATTTTGCATGCGTTTTTATTTTGATGTGCCCCATTTACTACTGTTTGTGTCAGGTATACATGTTCTTTATTATTTAATTTTCTTTACTTTACTTCCCTTTCTTCATTTGATCATGTTTTATGTTACCCTTGGGATATCAAACTTCTATGCTTTCTCTACTACCTTACATTGGCGCCTTTAGAAGGTGATTTATCTCTATGCTGTAGTTTTTCTTACGCTAAGTTGATCCGTAAGAGATAAGTGTACTCACTTTATTTTATTTATTGTTGTAACTATATCATTTCTTTCTTTGCATCTTTCACGTGTTGATTTAACTTGTGTGAACATGTCTAGTTTTTCTTTCCTACTTCAATCGACATTGATCGTATGACCCATGAGATGTAATTTTATATATTTTGCTTTAATAGGTTGCGTTTATTTAACCTTTGAGATGAACATTTTGTGCACTTTATTTTAATTTTCGTCACGTTAATATGTAGAGAGAAGCCAGTAGTGGGTGTAACGTGCACTCCTACAAGGTATGTTGACAGCTTTACAAGGGAGGTAAGAGTGTACGTTACACCCCACTACGGCTCCTAGCTACCAGCTTTACGGAGCACTGCAATTATATTTGGCTGTTCTCCGCGTTTATATATAATTTTTTGAAATATAACTTTCAATACTTCTTTTAATCACGTTTATGAAATAATTTAAACAAAGTCTTTCCATATTTGGCATTCATTTTCTTCACTTCATTTTTTCACTTGTTTCTGACGCGTAAACTGAATTGGTTGGTTGGTTGGTTGCGTTCGCCCGATGACTAAAGTATTCTAGAGTATCGTGGTAGACTAGAATATTCCTCTTCATCATCCGCCCTTACATGGACGTAGTGGACGTGTCTGCGTTGTGTTGTGGTTTACATTATAACTGTTATACTTGCGCCTTTCGGCCAAACACATCCGACTTCAGCACGACATTTTTGAGTACCGTGTTGTCTTCCCTCTTCGATCCCTGCACGCTTGGCCAGACTAGACAGGTTAGTCTGTTACTGGAGGCACCACGGAGAGGTGGAACAGGGTCTGGATGGTTTTGGTCACCGATCCTGGCGCAAGCCATCAGCTGTGGGTCGCTGACACTTCACTCTGGTGCTGGGAGGCGCACCTTCGCCTCCGTAAACTGAATTAATCTTATATCGCGATTATGTGACGACAGTGACGTGATTCTGTACACTTGATATGGTCACGCTGTAACATTATTTTCATTTACTAGTTCACGTCCTTTACGCTTATCCTGAGATACAGATATACAGTTATTGTGTCTCTGGCATAGTTTTATAAATGTCACGTCAAGCAAATGTCGAGATATAGTTTTAGTTCTGTCACACGTATAAATCTCTGATACATTTTAAGTTTCACACGTATGTTAAGTCTCGGATACATTTTTAATGTCACGTGTATGTTAAGTTTAGAATACATTTTTAGCGTCACACGAATGTTAAGCTTCTGATATATTTTTAGCGTCACACGAATGTTAGGCTTCTGATATATTTTTAGCGTCACACGGATGTTACGCTTCTGATATATTTTTAGCGTCATAAGAATGTTAAGCTTCTGATATATTTTTAGCGTCACACGAATGTTAAGCTTCTGATATATTTTTAGCGTCACACGAATGTTAAGCTTCTGATATATTTTTAGCGTCACACGAATGTTAGGCTTCTGATATATTTTTAGCGTCACACGAATGTTAAGCTTCTGATATATTTTTAGCGTCACACGAATGTTACGCTTCTGATATATTTTTAGCGTCACACGAATGTTACGCTTCTGATATATTTTTAGCGTCACAGTCACACGAATGTTAAGCTTCTGATATATTTTTAGCGTCACACGAATGTTACGCTTCTGATATATTTTTAGCGTCACAGAATGTTACGCTTCTGATATATTTTTAGTGTCACGCATATGTTAAGTCTATGATATATTTTTAGTATCACACGCATGTTAAGTCAATGATACATTTTTCCTTTCCTCATATCCATGCTAAGTCTGATAAATATATTTGTACTTTCCTCACAACCAAGCTAAGTCTGGGATATAATTTTAGTCTGAAGGAATTCCTGACTCTCGCCAGATCTCCCACTTACTTTGTTGCCAAGTTCAAGGTCTTTTTCGTGTCTAGAAACCACCTTCTTCTCAGCCTACCCTTGTCGCGTTATCCTGGAACCATGCCTGAAGATATTAGGATTCGGAATTAAAAGCAAGCAACGAGAGGAAAAAAACGATACGAAAAGAGAAAAGATGTCAGCAACTTCAACGATGGGCTGATCTACGTATTTGTAGTTATGCTGCTGATATGGGATTTTTTTCCCAGGTGGCAGAGTCAATAACTCGTCGGGCTGGAGCCAGGAAATCTCAGGTTCGAATTCTGGTAGAGTCAAAACTTTTTTTTTTTTCCTAAAGGAGGTTAAATTAAAAATTGACACTCAAACACATCGTGGCAGCTGCTCAGGTCATGCGACCATGATTCTCTAGTCCATTATATCCTTTCGGCACTACTAATAGTTGGATAATGTCATATATATGTATATATAGGATAAGAAGGGGATTGGACGGAAGGGGCGTGGATTGTAGCTTGTTTGACAGATTAGTTATGACTTGATTTCTGGTATAGTCCAAAGTTGTTGTTTTTAAATACCGAAATGGGATTGAAAAAGGGGGGGGGGAGAGTGGGAGGAAAGGATAAATTTGGCCTGTGTACCACGCGGCTACAGTACTCGAAATAGCATTTTTATTTCATGATCGCATACTAATCAGTCTCCCCCTTCCCGCCCTTTCCTCTTTTCCTTCCCGAACCTGCAATCCAAGTAAAGTCCGAGTCATGTAATGAGGCTCCATCCCTCTCCCACCTCTCTCTATCTCCCTCACTCCCCACCCTCTCTCTATCTCCCCCTCCTCCTCTATCTCCCCCCCTCCTCTTTCTCCCTCTCCCCCTCTCTCTATCCTCCCTACCTCCCCCCTTCTCTATCTCCCTCCCTCTATCCCCCCTCTATCTATCTTCCTCCTCCCCCATCTCCCTCTCCCCCCCCCCTCTCTCTATCTCCTTCCCTCCCTCCCTCTCTCTATCTCCCTCTCTCCCTGTCTCTCTCTCTCTATCTCCCTCTCCCCCCTCTCTATCTCTCATTCTTGTACGTTCACACAATGACTAAAAGAATAGTTGATCTTGTGGATAGTTCTGTTTCACGGATCCCAACACAAGCTATTCCTTTTTCTTGACCCGGCCTTAAAAGGACGTTGTGTGGACGTTAATGCGTCGTGCTGTTGTTTGCAGTAAAAACGCTGCTATTTAATGCATCGTCAGTCCAATCATCCGCTTGGGCGTGACGTCATTGAGTGCCTGGTTGCCTTTCCTCTCGATCCCGACTCACTTGGTCAGACTAAACTGGTCAGTCTGTTGCTAGAAAACGAAACATGTATCTTCCATGTGGTCAGTAACACACCAGTCCGCTTTACTATTAAAAGAAACAAACTGGTAACAAGTTTAAGAGGCTCGGTATCATTTTTAAAAAAAACATAAAATAAATCGTCACGTTTGGGAATTGAACTTAGACCCTCCAGGAATTTATGTGACAAGTATTAATGTTCATTAGCATTATTGTCTTTTGCCTAATTAAATTTATTTTAAAATTAAATTAAATTTGCCAAGAATATATAGAACAACAACTTAAGTAGTTTGGCCACATGGTCAGAATGAATCCTTACCAATCACCATCAAGGGCGTTTTTCTCGAGAATACATGGAAAAAGACCAAGAGGAAAACCCAGAAAAAGATGGATAGATGCAGTGACATAGACATGTAACAACAAGGGAAAATCACTAATTCAGACAGTTCGAGCAGCGCAAGAACGACAAATGATATAACCACGACACCTTTTCGGTACCAGTGAGAAAGAGAAAAGAAGAAAAAAGAAAGACGAAGCCTAATTCAACAAGGAGAACTCGACACAGTGGACAAAGTCCGTAACATCACCCAGGTTGTCTAAATGGGACAGTTTCATAGAAGGGGATTAATGATTTTGTTGAACGGTTCAAAGAGTTTTGCTTTTTTTTGGCCCGGACATTTGCATACAGCCTATTTATTTCGACCTTTGGGCGCTCGGTCTTTCTTATAATGTTCAATTTGAACACCTGACACACTTTTCAAGTTTGAAAACGGAATGAGATTACCTTTAGGGCAATCGTAAGTGCAAAAAAAAGCGTAAGGCAGCACAGTGATAGAGCTTTTTGTTGCATGGACGTGCGT
This sequence comes from Megaustenia siamemsis, assembly GCA_032433765.1. Classification (NCBI taxonomy): domain Eukaryota; kingdom Metazoa; phylum Mollusca; class Gastropoda; order Stylommatophora; family Ariophantidae; genus Megaustenia; species Megaustenia siamemsis. The sequence continues at coordinate 21,437,965 of JAVIAB010000139.1, forward strand.
TACCTGAACTGCACTCCTCGACATGTCCATAGGTGCTCAACTTGTCTCCTCAGCATGTCCATAGGTGCTCAACTCATGTCCTCAGCATATCCATAGATGCTCAACTCATCACCTCAGCATATCCATAGATGCTCAACTCATGTACTCAGCATATCCATAGATGCTCAACTCATCACCTCAGCATGTCCATAGATGCTCAACTCATCACCTCAGCATGTCCATAGATGCTCAACTCATGTACTCAGCATATCCATAGATGCTCAACTCATCACCTCAGCATATCCATAGATGCTCAACTCATGTACTCAGCATATCCATAGATGCTCAACTCATCACCTCAGCATATCCATAGATGCTCAACTCATCACCTCAGCATGTCCATAGATGCTCAACGCATCACCTCAGAATGTCCATAGATGCTCAACTCATGTACTCAGCATATCCATAGATGCTCAACTCATCACCTCAGCATGTCCATAGATGCTCAACTCATCACCTCAGAATGTCCATAGATGCTCAACTCATCACCTCAGAATGTCCATAGATGCTCAACTCATCACCTCAGCATGTCCATAGATGCTCAACTCATGTACTCAGCATATCCATAGATGCTCAACTCATCACCTCAGCATATCCATAGATGCTCAACTCATGTACTCAGCATATTCATAGATGCTCAACTCATCACCTCAGCATGTCCATAGATGCTCAACTCATGTACTCAGTATATCCATAGATGCTCAACTCATCACCTCAGCATGTCCATAGATGCTCAACTCATCACCTCAGCATGTTCATAGATGCTCAAATCATCACCTCAGAATGTCCATAGATGCTCAACTCATCACCTCAGCATGTCCATAGATGCTCAACTCATCACTTCAGCTTATCCATAGATGCTCAACTCATCACCTCAGAATGTCCATAGATGCTCAACTCATCACCTCAGAATATCCATAGATGCTCAACTCATCACCTCAGCATGTCCATAGATGCTCAACTCATCACCTCAGCATGTCCATAGATGCTCAACTCATCACCTCAGCATGTCCATAGATGCTCAACTCATCACCTCAGCATGTCCATAGATGCTCAACTCATCACCTCAGCATGTCCATAGATGCTCAACTTATCACCTCAGCATGTCCATAGATGCTCAACTCATCACCTCAGCATGTCCATAGATGCTCAACTCATCACCTCAGCATATCCATAGATGCTCAACTCATCACCTCAGCATGTCCATAGATGCTCAACTCATGTACTCAGCATATACATAGATGCTCAACTCATGCACTCAGCATATCCATAGATGCTCAACTCATCACCTCAGCATGTCCATAGATGCTCAACTCATGTACTCAGCATATCCATAGATGCTCAACTCATCACCTCAGAATGTCCATAGATGCTCAACTCATCACCTCAGCATGTTCATAGATGCTCAACTCATGTACTCAGCATATCCATAGATGCTCAACTCATCACCTCAGCATATCCATAGATGCTCAACTCATGTACTCAGCATATTCATAGATGCTCAACTCATCACCTCAGCATGTCCATAGATGCTCAACTCATGTACTCAGCATATCCATAGATGCTCAACTCATCACCTCAGCATGTCCATAGATGCTCAACTCATCACCTCAGCATGTTCATAGATGCTCAACTCATCACCTCAGAATGTCCATAGATGCTCAACTCATCACCTCAGCATGTCCATAGATGCTCAACTCATCACTTCAGCTTATTCATAGATGCTCAACTCATCACCTCAGAATGTCCATAGATGCTCAACTCATCACCTCAGAATGTCCATAGATGCTCAACTCATCACCTCAGCATGTCCATAGATGCTCAACTCATCACCTCAGCATGTCCATAGATGCTCAACTCATCACCTCAGCATGTCCATAGATGCTCAACTGATGTACTCAGCATATCCATAGATGCTCAACTCATCACCTCAGCATGTCCATAGATGCTCAACTCATCACCTCAGCATGTCCATAGATGCTCAACTCATCACCTCAGCATGTCCATAGATGCTCAACTCATCACCTCAGCATATCCATAGATGCTCAACTCATCACCTCAGCATGTCCATAGATGCTCAACTCATGTACTCAGCATATACATAGATGCTCAACTCATGTACTCAGCATATCCATAGATGCTCAACTCATCACCTCAGCATGTCCATAGATGCTCAACTCATGTACTCAGCATATCCATAGATGCTCAACTCATCACCTCAGAATGTCCATAGATGCACAACTCATCACCTCAGCATGTCCATAGATGCTCAACTCATCACCTCAGAATGTCCATAGATGCTCAACTCATCACCTCAGAATGTCCATAGATGCTCAACTCATTACCTCAGCATGTCCATAGATGCTCAACTCATCACCTCAGCATGTCCATAGATGCTCAACTCATCACCTCAGCATATCCATAGATGCTCAACTCATCACCTCAGAATGTCCATAGATGCTCAGCTCATCACCTCAGAATGTCCATAGATGCTCAACTCATCACCTCAGCATGTCCATAGATGCTCAACTCATCACCTCAGAATATCCATAGATGCTCAACTCATCACCTCAGCATGTCCATAGATGCTCAACTCATCACCTCAGCATGTCCATAGATGCTAACTCATCACCTCAGCATGTCCATAGATGCTCAACTCATCACCTCAGCATGTCCATAGATGCTCAACTCATCACCTCAGCATATCCATAGATGCTCAACTCATCACCTCAGCATGTCCATAGATGCTCAACTCATCACCTCAGCATGTCCATAGGTGCTCAACTCATGTACTCAGCATGTCCATAGATGCTCAACTCTTCTCCTCAGCATGTCCCGCAACATCCAGCGACTGACGACTACACCAGCTCTGTGTCAGCTGATAAGTCCTCTTTTGCACCCACTAAACCTCTCGTTTCAGGCTGTACCAATTTTTACTTTCTGCGAAGGAGTGACGGGGACTTATGATTTTCGAAATCGTGCGTCCTTCCTGCATGTGGGAGAGGAATAATGGCGTCTACCTGATCCATTAGTTGACTCGTGTGGGGTGTCAACTTAACAGCTAGTCAGTCTGTCTGTTCTATCATTTCCCCAGACTCCCGCATTTCCAGGTATGTAAACAAACTTTGCGTATCACTGACTTCTGCAATGACTCGACCCACTGCCTGCGTACAGAACTCGCCTCCACTTGTCTTATAATGGTACAATCTCAGCTTGATTCACTTCAGTGACCCGGCTGATAAAGAAAACAGGGGCCCGGATCACTTAGTTGGAGAAGGTAATGACATGGAAGAAGAGCACTGGCTCCCTCAGTTTCAAATTCTCTGACATAGTTCATTGAAATTAGTACTACAACTCTCTTAGGGGACAACTATTTTAGGTGAGGGCACATTTTACCTTCATCATCAAGTGCCATGCCTGCTGGTGTAGGTGATCACGTCTCTCCACAACTTTCGATCTCGACAGTTATTTATAATTTCTGTGTTGACCTTCAGGATATCATTCTCTTAAGCTGTCTGGTACCTTTTCACTTTGCTTCCCTCTGTCTCCTCGTCCCTCAATTTTCCCAGTTGTTACAATATATCCAGTTTTTCCATTCTCATTGCATGGCCAAAAAATGATGATTGTTCCTTCCTACCATTGGACATTAGCTCTCATTTTGCTTTGGCCTCTTTTAGAAAGTTTTCATTACTCTTCTTAGCTGACATGGTATTCTCAACATTCTTCTGTAAACCACATCTCGACAGCCTCCAGTGATATTCTTGTCTGTTGTCCTATTGTCCATGATTCACAACCATATATTAAAACTGGCTCTACATAGCATTTAAGAACTCTTTCTCTTGTTTCTATTATGGATTGCACAGTATCTTCCTCATTTTTTGGACAGCTGCTTTTGCCTGAGCCATTCTGCATCTCACCTCTGTTGAACATCTACCATTTGAGGTTAACATTGTTCCCAGATATTTAAATCCATTTACCTGTTTTAATATGGTTCCACTTGTCTTTATTGTGCATTAGGGTGATGACTTTTTCTTTGTTGCTACCATTACTTCTGACTTTTTGCTATTAAAGCTGAGTCCTTTATTTTTTGTTTTCCTTCAGTTTACCTTACAGTATGTTGTAAGTACTACATTTACCGTACAGTACTACATTTTACTTTACAGTACTACATTTTACCTTAAAGTACTACATTTTACTTTACGGTACTACATTTTACATTACAGTACTACATTTTACTTTACGGTACTACATTTTACATTACAGTACTACATTTTACCTTACTGTACTACATTTTAACTTACAGTACTACATTTTACCTAGCAGTTCTACATATTTACCTTACTGTACGATAATGTCAGCTCTTCTAACTATCCTTGTCATAATTTCAAATGTTACGTCATGTTTTTATCTTTCATTTCATTTTTTACTCCATTTTTGCAGCTTTTACGACATGAATTAAAACTTGATAGTTTTTTGCTAAACTTTATCAGATTCTAAGAAGTCTCGCTCTCTGTCAGTTATGCACCTATGTGATTCTCTCTTTTATGCACTTATGAGATTCCTAAAATAAAAAAAAATAAAAAAATAAAAGATTAAATGATAACACTTAATGTCTGCTTTCAACAGTGTATGTATTATCGTGAATTATCTGCAATAATTTGTGAAGTCACATTACACTTCTGTAAACTGATGCCACATTTGTCCTTACATTTTCCGTGAACCGTAACCGTCTCAAGCGGTAGCGGGGAGTAGAGGCTGTGCAGCAATTTCTATAAACCATTGACCACGTATTCTCCCGCTAAATATCCTGCTTCTAACATCAAACACATTTAAGAACTTTGTGGAAGCATACGCTACGAATAAGGACACTCCTGATATATATATTTAATTTTTTTACGGGGGGGGGGGGGGTGGGGTGGCGCTCGGTGGCCTTGTTGGGCAGACCACCCAACTGAATAACCGATGTTCGGACAAACCTATGTTCGACTCCCGCTGGAAGCAGTGTGAGTTGTACTTGTGGCTGGAAAAAAAAAATACCCCCGCGGTCGACCCAGCCGCTGGCAGAAATGGGTACCAGGGTAACACTCTGGGAAGGTGAGGAATTCCGCCTTGCATCGTGATTTTATATGCTTGAGGCGACACTGTCCAGAAGTTTCAGAACACTTCTGGATAGGCGGCCAAGCACAAATGGGTGAAAACTCGCGTGCTAAGACGCCGATTCAAGTCTTGTACTTTATCTTGACCTTTAAGGGCACACCTATCGTCACTTTTGAACATTAAAAAAACAGTTCCTATCAGTTTTTGTTTGCCTTGTTTTTTACTTTCCCATATATTTTCATTTCTGATCTTGCAATGTCATCTGATGTTTGGAGCTTTCCTCAGACCTTTGTTTGATTGTATTGTTTAACGTATATGTCTATCTGAGCCATTTAATGCGACTGTTTTTACATTTATTTATAAAAGCTTTACCCAGGTGCTTAGTTTTAATTGCTCTATATTTATGAAGCAAGAAGAAAACTGTCTTATATATAAATCTTACTTATCTTACGGGTTTTTATCTTAATTTTCTTACCGTTATTTCTATCTTATTTACCTTGTGGATTTATAGAAGAATAGGTAGAATTGGATGGAAAGAAAAGAAAACAAATTATGAAGTCTTAAAACAGCTAAAAATTAAAAGAGAACTACTAAACACAATTAAAACAAGACAAATGAAATTGTTGGGGCGTGTTAAAAAAACAACAGCCTACTAAAAGTAATATTGAAAGGGAAAATACAAGGTAAATGAGGCAGAGACAGACCAAGACATGGTCGAGTAACATCAAAAGATGGACAGGTCAGCCTGTAACAATCTGCACTGTAAAAGCAAGAGACAGCGTAGAATGCGCTCCATGGTAGCCAACCTTGGATGCGGAGACGGCACTCAATGAATGAATGAACTTATCTTACTTGTATTTCTATCTTACTTATCTTACAGGTACTATTATTCTACTTATCTTACCGGTACTATTATTCTACTTATCTTACGGTACTATTATTCTACCTATCTTACGGTACTATTATTCTACTTATCTTACCGGTACTTTTATTCTACTTATCTTACCTGTATTTCTATCTTCCGTATATTATCGTCATTTTTATCTTCTTTATCTTATAATTATCTTCTTGTTTGTAAATATTCTTCTTTTTATCATCAACCACGGATCGACAAAGTAATCAAGGCTCCACTTAAGGCGGCTGCAACAAAGTCTTTAAAAAAAATTGTTCTATTGTAGCCATACTTCTCTCTGCTTTCCGATGTTAGTCACCGAATATTTATTTATCTTTATAATTTTTTGGAGCCATATCACATTGATCGCAGCGTAGTCAACACAATCATTACAGACTTTCTCAGTCATTATAAATCATAAACAAGTTTATTAATCTTTAACTTGACACGTGATACATAATATTGGAAGCACTTCTGTTAGAATTAATGTTCTTTAATTCTGGACATTCAGAGGCTTCCGTCGATGGATATTGAAATGTCCATAAGTGCATATTATAAATATTAATCTCTCTCACAACTTACTTACAACTTTTTCTCTGAAGCACAATTTTTGAAACATTCTCAAAACACTTTCACAACTAAATGTTCAATGCTCTAATTCACTTGTTCTGGTTCTGTCTACTGCTCAATTGTTTTCATAAGTAACTGCTATATTTTCCTATGTTCTCTACTCTATGCTTGACTAGTCCACATTTATGATTCTAACTGCTTCTTATTACTCTCTAGTCTGTTCCTTCATAACTTCTCAACTAGCTTAAAACTTCAAACTACTAAATGTCTGGCTGACTTTTTCTAATTTGTGTGCTGAACTTGGAAATTCCAAACTACTTGTCAGTTCTGAATTAAATTCCTAATTACTTGTCTGTTCTGAATTGCGGGCCTATTTGAAAACCTATTGTGTTGAAGCTTAAATACACAAACATAATTTTGCGTGTGGAGTATCTGTAGCCAATGAAATTGTTTCAATTGTCGCGAAGTGACAATTTGCAAACCCACCTACCATTTAGAATCACAATCCTGAGCCACATTTGACCCAGAGCTGACCTATGCCTCAGACTTTACAATAACAGGCTGTTTTGTGGCTTCAATATAACCTCTAGTCAGTTTGACCACTCTTGAGTTTCAAATAATGTTCCTTCACGACTTTGACCTGTCCTGAAAGTTGCTTGTCACCTATTTACCTGGCGGTCAAGCCATGTGTTTATCCACACTTCCACAACAACTGTTTTGGAAAATTCCCATTCTCCCTAATCTTGTTATGTCTGAGTATTATTCTGCACCCTTCCTTCACACCCCCCCCCCCCCTTTTAGTCCTCGGCTTTGTCTACCACCGGCTATGAACTTTCCATTCCCACAACTTGTTATTCTGTCACTAACACTGATGACCGTTATTCTATGCCACTGTTATAGTCTGTTAAGAAACGGGTACCAGCTGAGTTACCTGACCCATGCTTCAATCACCTATACTGTTACACCAAGACTGGTGCTAACTATTCCTTTCTGTCTTCACGAACAAAGTTGTATATTAAGAAGTAAACATAACATGTGCTATTTTTTTTTATCTATAATTATCTGTAACTTGTCTGCAAATGTTTTAACCCTCGCTTATGCACTCGTTTACCTGCAGAAAAGACGTCAATTTGTACTGACTTCCTTAACTCGTGAATCCGCTGAGAAAGGTTTCATCAATTCAAGATTACCTGGAACTAACATTTGAGCCGCCAAAGTTCCACGTCAGTTGAAAGAACAAGAGCTAAAACACTAGCGCTCTGGAAAGAACTACAAAAAACGCTAGACATACCATCTACGCCCAGCCATCAAAACAACCATATTATAACAAGAAAAACGTCTACGTACATTAGAAGAACAATAGACAACGGTAACAATAACAGCAGGCAACAATATCAAGACTGAAGTCAACGATAAGAACAACATGCAACGATAACAAGAACAGCAGGCAACGATAACAAGAATAGACAGAATATTACTAAAAATATCACATCGAACGAAGTTATAGAAGTCCAAATAACAGGTGTAAATAAGATACGACTGTCGAAATAACATCGAGCGGAAAGGACAACATATGAGATAATATCAGCCAAAAAGGGTTACGACAGTCAGAATATAATCAGTCTATAAGACAACGACAGTAAAAAAATAACAATAGCCGTAAATACAACAAAAGCTGAGATAACAGCAGTCGAAAAGGACAACAACAGTCGAGGCAGCAACAGCTTTAAAGGATTACTACAATCGAAATAACAACGGCTGGAAATAAATCAAAAGCCGAGATAACAACAGCAGGAAAGGACAACAACAATCAAACAACAGCAGCTTTAAAGGATTACGACAGTTGAGATAACAACAGCCGTAAGGGATTACGTTGTCGGAAATACAGCAGTCCCAAAGGACAGGGGTGGTTGAAGACAGGATCAGCTAAAACGTCCGATCCACATACACAGCAAATACTGGCCTACTTAAGTTAGTATGACGCAAAGACTGAAACCTTCAGGGAGTACTGGCATCTCCGTCCTCCTCGTCTGCAGCCTTCACTTCATCCTCACCTTTCTCGCTTCCGTCGTTCCCGTGACACAATCTCGAACCACCAACCGCGTCGGAAACCTTGACCTCAACCAGGAGCATCATAGATCCATCTTTGAAGAGCTGACCACTAAAGTGTTGCCGAATGTAAGGAAGACCGTCGCCGACGGCGCATTCAACGCCAGTAACCGGATCTTAAAAAATCAGAAGATTCGGGAGATATTGCGGAAAAAATTTAACGCAATCTCCAAAACAGATGGTCTCCTTGACGAGGATATTTACGTAACTGACCCACAGACCCACGTTTTTCAGAGCTCAGGTAAGTTGTTGTTGTGTGACGTTTCTGTTACTATGTGATGACTGATGACAATTATAACAATGATGACAA
>JAVIAB010000139.1:21447081-21505723 GCA_032433765.1 Megaustenia siamemsis
TCCTCACTTTGTCGTCCAGTATGTTTCAACGTTGTTTCCGCGGAACTTGAATGAATTAAGGCGAGGTCTTGATTAGCTTTGGGTCTTTGTTCCTGTCTTGGCAACCGCATGCCAAACAGCTCTTATACACCGGACTAATATAATAATATGAATAATCGCAGTAGTGTTCTTATTATTGGTAATAGTTGTTGTATAGAAGTAGTTAGTAGTAGTAGTAGTAGTAGTAGTAGTAGTAGTAGTTAGTAATGGTGGTGGTGGTAGTGGTAGTGGTAGTAGTCATTGGTATCGTAGTAGAAGTGGTTAGTGTAGTAGCTGTTGTATTCTATAGGACAGTGCTTATTTTTGGCTGTACACGCATTACCGGCATCTCCACCCAAAAACAATGGCTGTATAGGACCATCAATATTTGTTGAAGTTCAATGTCAGGGCTTGCCACGTTTGGCCAATATATCGTTACGGCTAATATTTTTACTCATGCCTATCAACACTTTTATGGGTGACTTGGCTAGCATTACGTCAGGTCGCCTTATTTTCCAAGACAAATAACAAGGTCCAATTTAAGAGGTTGGTGGGTGTAGCCCCGAGCCGTGCCGATCAAGAAAAAATAAAGTATAATATTTGAGGAATTACAACCCGGACCCAAATGAACAGTTAATGAGCGCACTAGCCTCTTGGCTATTTTAATTTACACCCTAAAATTGTGCTCAAAGTGCATTAGCGAGCGCATTGACATCGGAGTAGGTGATACAGGAGTCTAAGAAATCAATGAACAGGAACAGCATATAATAGGCGGACGGAATTAGGATTTGGACCATTACCCTTCGGGGGGAATAGGAGCTCAGATAAGTGTCAGCAAATCCTCGACTGGTGTTTGACACATGTTTTGTAGCTGCATGGTTTAATTGTTCAACATCTGTGTGAGAACGTCATGAGGAATGTCACAAATTTCGTGAAGGTGGAATATATCACGATGGCAACATAATTCTAGAATTCAGATACGATGATCATACAGTGCTCCTTCCAACAGTGCAACATGATTAAAAGAGACATTTCTCTCTCTCTCTCTCTCTCTCTCTCTGCGATCAAGACTTAATCAGAGTAGGATTCCAGACTCTCTCATGTAGTCAGCTGTCTGTTTAAGCGAATCGATTGTTCCATATAGTTTTTCTTCTAGGGAGGTGGGCGTGGACCACATTGCTCTTCTCAGGTCTGTGCACTGGGGGCAATCCTGTAGAACATGTTTTGTAGCCATATTGTCCAGTGTACAGTGGCATAGGCTGGTTGTACCTATTTTGAATTTAGTGAACATGTAATTCTCATTCTATTGTGGCCAGTGCGTAGGCGAAGTATGAAAAAAGAGACATTTGAGTGTGGTAAAAGATAAAAACAATAAAGAGCGAAACCTCCATCTAAATATACAGAAAACAAAGATAATGTCCACTGACAAAGCAAAATGATAACCGAAAATCAGAATAACTGTGAAGAACTTGAATGTACAAACACATTATAAATACTTGGGATCTTTTATAGCTAACAAAAGGAGACTGCCAGAAGGAGATCAAAAGAAGATTATCAATAGCACGTGCAAATTAAACTGCATGAAGAACATATGGTACAATAGCAACAAGGCAGTAACATTAAACACTACAGAGGGCATGTACCTTCCCGATAGCAACTTATGGTTGTTAATTGCGAACAATTTAGCAAACAATAATGAAGAAAATTGGTTCTTGCAAGTCAAAGTGCTACAGAAAAAAAAACAACTCAAAAGAACCCATGGATAATTGAAGACAGACAATGAAGTTAAAAATCCTAGACAAGGAACTGGCTTATATAAAAGAAACATCTTACAGATGAAATTTAAATACTACAATCATTCCAAAAAGTTAATGGAGGGCATGGTTCCAAGTAAAAAAGAAAGGGGCAGACAACTTGAAAGTAACTTAAAAAAAAAAAGAAAGAAGTAAAAATCCCCGTCACGTCAAGTGGCGTATAGGGAATATGTGTTAGTGACCATAATTTGTACAGACCTTCGGCACATGATTTTGAGGTAATGTGGCCGGTATTACGCCCGGGCCGCTTTACTTTCCCAGAAAAAAATCCGGTACCCACTTAAGGCTGCTGGTTTCTAGATATTAAAGGGACATTGAACACGACAACAAAGAAGTGGTTGATCTGGCTAAAGATGGAGATCTCTCCGATGGGCTTTGATGAGTGCAACGCCCTGCAAACGACATGCAACCTGATGATGGCCTGATCATGAATCGATAACTGCTAGTAAGTTAGTTTTCTTAAATGAGAGAGAAAGAGGGCAAAGAGGAAGGGGAGAGAAAAGTGGTGTATGCAGTGTTAGTTAGCACACATACCTCTAGTCTCAAAGTGAGGTTCTCGTTGGGTTTTCCTATTTTTCTGTTTGTGGATTTTTTTTGTTTAAGTCACTGCTGTTAAGACGTCTGCTTATGTATAATTAATGTTCATCTCTCGCCTAAGTTTTTCAAACAATATTTTAATTCGTATTTATATATTTATTACTTAAATGTTTATCACTTATTATGTAGCTGTTATATATTTATTACTTATTAATTTATTACTTTTATTTTTACCACCATTAATTTATATTTTATATATTATAAATTATATAACAATATATTTATTATGAAGAGCGGACAGGTTGGCTAGCTGCGCTGTCGTTGAGGACGGGCAACCGATGGATCGGGCGGACGTCATCAATGCACTCCGAGATGTGGGAAGAGCACGGGACTTCGACAAACACAGATCAACGTCGCTTCTTCGGATGATGGAAATGGGAGTTAAGATGGGCACAGCCAGAAATGAGAAACTTGGTGGCCGTGTAAGAAGACTTATCAACCAACATAGAACTGGAGTCGTCAGTCGCTGGACACTGAGGGAATGCTGAGGAGGGGATCTGAGCACCTATGGACATGTTCGGAGTGCAATGATGATGACCCGCAAATAACTCAATAACTCAATATTTATTACTTATTTAATTTATTACTTTTATTTTTACCACCATTAATTAATTATTTATATATTTATAAATTATATAACAATATATTTATACTTATTAATTTATTACTTTTATTTTTACCACCATTAATTTATTATTTATATATTTATTAATTATGTAACAATGTATTTATTTCTTATTAATTTATTACTTATGGGTTTATCACTTACTAATTTGTTTTTCTTATATTCTTATTGCTATCTTCTTGAGTGCGCACTAATACACCCATCTGCGTTCTTGTCACACAAGCAATCCCAAAACTGTCAAGAAATCCGCACCAACAAGAAGCGCTTTCAGTTATTGAGTGATCCTCATTCGTGCTTTCGTTATACACAACATACAGTGTGTCCAAAAAAGAGTGTATCTTTTTTCAAAAAATTATTGTCGGCCACTTCCCCCCCCTCCCCAACCCCGATGTGATATGAGGATCCTCTTTATACCAAAGGTAATGTACGTAGGGAGGTCAAAAAGTAATGCACACCAATTTTTTCTCGGAAACTATTCGGGCAAAATGTATGAAATTTTCACAGATTGTAGCTGAACATCCCCTTGACACTACCTATTTTCAACATAATCTCCGTCCAAGCGTATTGCCTTACGCCAACGCGAAACTAGGTCATGAATGCCTCGTTTGTACCAAGTTTGTCCTGCTCGCGTAGCCATTTTTTAACTGCACGGAACACACCCTCATCATTGTCAAAGTGTGTCCCACGCAGGAATTTTTTGGGTGGTCCTAACAGATGGAAATCTGAGGGAGCCAGATCAGGGCTGTAAGGAGGATGGGGCAGTACAGTCCAACCAAATTTGTTGATTGCTTCCCGTGTTACCAGACTTGTGTGAGGGCGTGCATTGTCAGTTGAAGCAACAAATCTGCAGATGGCTTATTAGGCCGAACTCTGTGGAACCGATTTTTGAGTTTTGTCAGTGTATTGATGTAAGCTGTCGAGTTGATTGTCTCACCTCTTGTCATTACATCAACAAGAATCACACCATCAATGTCCCAGAAGACAGTGATCATCACCTTTCCGGCTGATGGAGATGTTTTGAATTTTTTTCTTTTTGGTGACTGCGGATGATGCCATTCCATTGACTGCATTTTTGTTTCAGGCTCATAATAATGTGCCCACGTTTCGTCACCGGTAAGAATTTTTGACAAAAACATTTCTCCTTCAACACCGAAACGCTCAACAATTCAGAACAGAATGTTTTCCTTTGAACTCTGTGATCATTTGTTAGGCACCGAGGAACCCATCGAGCGCAAATCTTTGAATATCCGAGAGTTTTAAAAATTGCGATTGCACTTCCCTTGCTGACTGTAAGCTGCAATGCCAATTGCTGACTAGTGATACGCCTATCCTTACGAATAATGGCATCAGCCCGGTTTAACATGTCTGTGCTGGTAGCCGAGGCAACACGTCCAGAACGCGGTAAATCATGCAGCTCCACTCGTACACTTTCTGCAGCTTTAATTCTCTGAACCCAGCAACTAACTGTGCTCCTATCGACTGCAGACATTTGTACACTGCACACAGTCGTTTATGAATGTTTGCCACAATTTCTTTTTCCGCAACCAGAAATTATATGACAATTCACTGTTTGTAACGGACATTGTTGACAAGCTCCATTTTAACGGTTCATAGATTGCGTAATATTTTCAGAATGCTGTGCAATTTGGTGCACATAATTGGAAACATGTCATATTCCAAGTGTCCAAATTTCATATTCCTATCTTTATTATTAGCCGAGAAAAAAAATTGGTGTGCATTACTATTTGACCTCCCTTTAGTAATATCTCAAAGTTTGTATCCTTCCTTAAAATGATTCAATATGGGCGCCCTTCATGATACGGCAGACATCTAGCCGATAATCCATTTCCTCTCATACTCCACTCAACATGTCTCTTGTAACGGCAACAAAGGCTTCATTGTTGCGATCGCTCAGTTCCATCCAAATCTGTGTGTATGTGTACGGCTAGCATTTCAACTTACATTTTTCTGTTTCAATCGATTCTTCTTACATGTCTTTGACACACTGGTTATCTGGGGGGGGGGAGTAAGAAATAAAGGGGTACATTATTTACCGGACCCTGTATTGTGGACATGTCATCATCATCATCATTGAGTGCCCTCTCCGCATCGAAGGTTGGCTACCATGGAGCGCCATTCCACTCTGTCTCTTGCTTTGGTGGTGCAGATTGCCATAGGCTGACTTGTCCATCTTTTGATGTTACTCGTCCATGTTAGTCTTGGTCTGCCTCTGCCTCTTTTACCTTGTATTTTCCCTTCCAATATTACTTTTATTAGACTGTTGTGTCTTTTAAACATGACCAAACAATCTCATTTGTCTTGCTCTAATTGTGTTTAGTAGTTATTTTTTTCATTTTTAGTTGTTTAAAACTTCCTCGTTTGTTTTCTTTTCTTTCCATCTAATTCTATCTATTCTTCTATAAATCCACATTTCAAAGGCTTCAATTTTCTGTTCTGTTTTCTGGTCTAATGTCCATGTTTCTGCACCATACAGGAATATTGAGAAGATGTAACATTTTGCTATTCTTAGTTTCAGCCCTGGTGTTATTTGTTTTGATGTTAGTATATTTTTCATGGCATTGAAATTACTTTTTGCCATTCTATTCCTTTATTTATTTCAGTAGTACATTTTCCATCACTGGTTATAGTATGCCCCAGGTAGTTGTAGCTCTGGACTGTCTCTAGATGCATTCCTTCAACTTTGATATTTAATTGTAGGTCTTGAGAATTTTCTTTGTTTATGATCATAGTTTTAGTCTTTTTTATATTCATATCTATATCATGTGAACACGTACTATTAACAATTTCACCTTTTCATTTCTGCTGTTTAAAAAATATTTCTAAACACTTGATAAGAATCTTTTGTTTAACTGATCCTTCACAGCCCTGGCCTGGAAACATTTCCATGCTGTTATCCCAATAGCCGTCATAGAGCATCATTTGGTGAAATGGTTTCTTCTGGGTTTTTTTTTTCAGCTTCACCTATTTCTTTGGCATGTAGGCGTTGTATCGCTAGTTTTGTCAAACCCGCCACATTTGTGCCTTTTGATACATCCGTCTTTGGCAAGAGTAGATCTGCTTATTAATTTTTTTTCACGGAGCAACGATCATTTCTGGTCAACTCCTTTGAGTTTTAACTGCCAAGGGTTCTTTAACGTGCGCGAGTGCACATGGACCTCCTGTTTCCATAGACGGTGAGAAACATTAGATCTCAATACCCAGAAATCAGGGGAGGTAAAACTAAAAGAAAATATCGGATTAGAAATGAAAAATTTCATCCGACTATGATAGAATTCGAACCTGGGACCTTCCTGTCCAGAGGCCGGGATCTTACCTCGAGACCACCCAGTCTCCCAGTAAAATGGTTTGGATGGGACAAGAGGTCGGATTTGGTCCCAATCGATAGCTTTTAGAATTCACCCAACTTGACATCTTGATCCGTCCCGCGCCGCTAGACGTCGCATAGGATCTGTGTTTGTCGTCACCCATCTCTAATCTGGATAAGATGTTCAATCTTATCTAATGAGTCTATGGCTGCAAACTTTACTTCTCTTATAAATGCTCTTTTAGTGTTTCTCTAGGTCTTCCTCTTTTTCTGTATCCTGATGTTTCTCTTAGAAGAGCATGTTTTAGAATGCTCTTGTTGTCTCTTCTCAGCACATGTCCAACACATGTCCATCTTCTTTCCTTAACTGTCGATGAGATCTTTGGTTGCATGGCCATTTTTCTTATTTCAAAATTAATCTTCTTAGACATTTGTCAATCTCCTATGTTGTTTTCCAACTTGAACATGCACAGATAAGTGTTGATAATACGTTTGAGTTGAACATTTTAAGTTTGCTTTTCTTGCATAGTATTTTTTTATTTCCATATTTTGTCCAGGATTTTAAAATATGTAGCTGCTTTTACTATCCTGCTTCTGATCTCTTTCTTTGTTTCACCTTCTTGATCTATATTACTACCACAACATATATAGTGACTCTTTCCAATGCCTGGCTATTGAGATATATATTGTCCTCTAGAGTATTGCTGTTTTTCATCTTGTTTATCTCTGTTAATTTCAAGTCCTATTCTATTCGCCATGAATGCAAGGGATGATAACCTTACATAGATACTTGATTATTATTGTTTTTTTGTGTGGAAAAGAGAGTCAGAACGGGCAAAACGTCTACACTACCACAAAATATGCAGATGGTAAAAAGCAAAATATTTACACTAACATCATGTTCTCTATACGTCTGGGAAAGTGACTATTTTTTTTTTCTGTTCTCTTTTTTTCTAGTCACGGTGAAGATTACCGGCCTCTGCCACAGAGAACTCTGCTTTCAAACCTCTGATGTTTTTCTGCTCATTACAATGCCACACAAGGTAAACGTTTTGTGAGTGAGCGGTCAGTCTTGAGCCGTATATCGCCTCGCAAGTTGTATCGTTTCTTGATGTCACTCTAAGAACCGCTCAACTGTCGTCCGAGTCACAGAGAATCAAGGGTGTAGCCCATGCGACAAAGGTTACAACTTTTTAACAGGAAATTGACCTTTTTTCCCCCAACTCATGCATTCTACATAATGTATCATCATCAAGTATCATGCCTGCAGGCGTAGGTGATCATGTCTCTCCAAAAACTATTTGCACAGCTGTTTATAAATTCTGCAGTTGATTTCCTACCAGACACTTTTTCTAAACTGTCTTGAATTTTTTTGTTTTCTTTATTTTTTCTGTTCTCAATTTCCCAAGCTGTATATATATATATATATATATATATATATATATATATATATATATATATATATATATGCGATCGTAAATCCACATTTCAAAGTCTTCAATTTTCTGTTCTGTTTTATAGCACTATATATTATAATCTAGTACAAGTTCTCTCAAGTGAAGTACCTAGAAGAGCTCCGCCTACACACAACTTCAGATGCATGTGTGATCTCGCCCTTTATTCGACAGTTCTCATATTGTCAACCTTGGGACTGAAAATAAACAGTGAGGTATTATAATCGCTTACATAGAACACTTTCTAATATCGTCAAACCGTTTATAGTCTCATCCGCAACTACGGGTTGGCATTTATAGTAAACCAAGGAGGGCGGAAATGTGGATCCTTTTCCACTTTATTTGTTTAGCACCTGCGACAGAGGTGCAGACTTCTGAACAGATATTTGAAGAATGTTGCGTGTGCATTCTAGACAATGTACATGTTACTAAGAGTCCATTAACTCTTCGTCAATTCGGTAGTAAAGTCAGCGCGTTGATATCATAGACACATTTTTATTACGTTCTTCAAAAGGAAGAGAAAGTTAACAGAATAGGTTAAACGTAAATAAAGGTTTAATGATTATGGGTTATATTAGGAGCTGGGTGCACCAGCACTCTAGTTTGATATTAGTCGATGTCAATAATCTTGGTACGTTTTATTCTATCTTCTTTGGTTGGTTGCGTTCGCCCGATGACTAAAGTATTCTAGAGTGTCGTAGTAGACTAGAATATTCTCTTCATCATGGCGCTTACAAGGACGTAGTGGACGTGTCTGCATGTTGTGGTTTGCAGTATAACTGTTATATTTGCGCTTTCGGCCCAACACATCCGAATTCAGCACGTCTTCTTTGGTTAAATGAGTAAGTTTTGTATCTGGAAACACTCATAACTAGCGTCCTGATACCAGGATTATATCAATCTTGCACGTGAACATTCTCTTGCTATTCTTGGTCTTCCAGTCCCGTTAGAGGGCGCTTAGGGCTAGTAGATTCTCTCGCCACTTCTCTCTATTTTGGACGATCTGATTGATTATAGAGAGTGAGTTCATGCCTGCCAACCTTGACTTTTGTTAGAGTTCTTTTCAGTTTTTCTCGAGTGGTCCTCTTTTCCTCTGTCCTGATGTTTCCTGCTTGAGAGCTGCTTAGTAATCTCTGGTCCATTTGCCTAAATACATGCTCAACATATGCCCATCTTTCTATTTTCTTAAAAGTTAACGAAACAAATGGTTGCGTGATCATTTCTCTCATTTTAGCATTACTCTTAAAATCATTTCTTTTAATATCAAATATCTTTCTTAGGTATTATTTGTCTTCATCCGCTTTGAGTATTTTTCTCAATCTCCTTTGTCTTTTTCCAAATTTCACTCGCAAAAGTAAGGTTGGATAGTACAATTGAGTTGAAAATTCTTTTTTTTTTTGTACTGACTATCTTTGATATCCATATTTTTTTCATGATTTTTAAAACTTAAAACCGCCTTTGCTTTTTTTGATTCGGATCTCTTTTCTAGTTTCCCCAATTGTGAACTATACTTGCACCAAAGATTACTTCTCTTGCTATCTGCAGCAGACCATTAATTGTCTATCTCTTCATTCAAATCTCGCATCTATACTTTTATAGAACTGTTGTATTTGTCTTGGATAGTTCACTTAGGTCTCTTAGGATTACCTTTGCGTCACGCGACATAAAAAAAACGTATATCCCATACAAATAGTGGCATATATTGAAAATGGTGTCTGTTCATATTTTGTTTTGCTCATCCGCCTGTGTATTGTTATTATGGCCAGCATCACGTCAAACCGTTATAAGTTTGCACACAAAATTTATGGTAACCCTTTTCAGAGGGTCAATAAACCCCAAATTAGTTGGCTACAATTGAGAAATGTACTGGAACTAACCTGACAGGTAAACTAGCACGCTGAATGAGCTTCAAGTTATGGTATAATGTTTCTTAAATAGCATTCTCAGGTCATGTGACTCATTTTAGAACAGACTACACCAGGTTTTGTGAAAGATTATCTGACTAGTAAATGATGAGCAATGAATAATTGAGAGTGTTCTGGTAAGTGAATGATAGAGAAAAAATGTATCTAGCAAGTGAATGATAGAGAAAAGATGTATCTAGCAAGTGAATGATAGAGAAAAGATGTATCTAGCAAGTGAATGATAGAGAAAAGATGTATCTAGCAAGTGAATGATAGAGAAAAGATGTATCTAGCAAGTGAATGATAGAGAAAAGATGTATCTAGCAAGTGAATGATAGAGAAAAGATATATCTAGCAAGTGAATAATAGAGAAAAGATGTATCTAGGAAGTGAATGATAGAGAAAAGATGTATCTAGCAAGTGAATGATAGAGAAAATATGTATCTAGGAAGTGAATGATAGAGAAAAGATGTATCTAGCAAGTGAATAATAGAGAAAAGATGTATCTAGGAAGTGAATGATAGAGAAAAAGATGTATCTAGCAAGTGAATGATAGAGACAAGATGTATCTAGGAAGTGAATGATAGAGAAAAGATGTATCTAGCAAGTGAATGATAGAGACAAGATGTATCTAGGAAGTGAATGATAGAGAAAAGATGTATCTAGCAAGTGAATGATAGAGAAAAGATGTATCTAGGAAGTGAATGATAGAAAAAAGATGTATCTAGCAAGAGAATGATAGAGAAAAGATGTATCTAGCAAGTGAATGATAGAGACAAGATGTATCTAGGAAGTGAATGATAGAGAAAAGATGTATCTAGCAAGTGAATGATAGAGAAAATATGTATCTAGGAAGTGAATGATAGAAAGAAGATCTATCTAGCAAGTGAATGATAGAGAAAAGATCTATCTAGCAAGTGAATGATAGAAAAAAGATGTATCTAGCAAGTGAATGATAGAGAAAAGATGTATCTAGGAAGTGAATGATAGAGAAAAGATGTATCTAGGAAGTGAATGATATAGAAAAGATTTATCTGCCAGTGAATAATAGAAAAAAGATGTATCTAGCAAGTGAATGATAGAGAAAAGATCTATCCGGCAAGTCTATTCTACCTTTCAGCTCCCTGTAGAGCATAGGTCTTCAAAACACTTTCCAAGTCGTTCTGTTTCTTGCCATTCTTTTAAGATCGTTCCATGTCTTTCCCATCATCTTCATCTCTGCTTCTGTCTGTCTTCTCAAAGAATTCATTGGTCTTCCTCTTTGTTTTTTTCCTGGGGATTCCCAAAAAGGGCCTGTTATGTAATACTCTCAGTTGGCTTTCGCAGCGTGTGTCCTATCCAGCGCCAACGTCTTCGCTTTATCTCTTTATCCACTGTATTTGACTGGTACATTTCCATAATTCCATGTTAGTGATTTTGTCCTGCCATTTCCATCCTTTTATTCTGCTTAAACATCCATTAATGAAAGTCTATATCTTCATGACTGTCATTTTAGTCATACTCCATGTTTCACAGCCATATAATAGGACTGACTTAACATAGGAGTTGAACATTTTATTTTAGTATTTAACCTAATTTCTTTGGACTTCCATACGTTTCGCAGTGCAATAAAATGTTCCTCTTGCTTTTGTATCCTTATTTTGGTTTCGTTTTCTGTTCCTCCCTCTTTGTCTATATTATTACCCAGATATATATCAGATAGTACGTTTAGTAGAGGTATTTCTCCTATTTTTATTTGTTTATTGCCAACTGCATTAATTCTCATAATTTGACAGTGAATAATAGAGAACAGATTTATATGGCAAGTGAAAGATAGAGAAAAGATTTATATGGCAAGTGAAGATCCCCGTTTAAAGAGATCGACGCAGCATTACTCTGCGACAGATCTAGCACAGCGGCAGAGGACAATGTAACATAACACAACAGTGCTCAGAGGACAATGTAACATACGCACAACAGTGCTCAGAGGACAATGTAACATACGCACAACAGTGCTCAGAGGACAATGTAACATACGCACAACAGTGCTCAGAGGACAATGTAACATACGCACAACAGTGCTCAGAGGACAATGTAACATACACACAACAGTGCTCAGAGGACAATGTAACATACGCACAACAGTGCTCAGAGGACAATGTAACATACGCACAACAGTGCTCAGAGGACAATGTAACATACGCACAACAGTGCTCAGAGGACAATGTAACATACGCACAACAGTGCTCAGAGGACAATGTAACATACGCACAACAGTGCTCAGAGGACAATGTAACATACGCACAACAGTGCTCAGAGGACAATGTAACATACGCACAACAGTGCTCAGAGGACAATGTAACATACGCACAACAGTGCTCAGAGGACAATGTAACATACGCACAACAGTGCTCAGAGGACAATGTAACATACGCACAACAGTGCTCAGAGGACAATGTAACATACGCACAACAGTGCTCAGAGGACAATGTAACATACGCACAACAGTGCTCAGAGGACAATGTAACATACGCACAAACAGAGCTCAGTGGGCAATGTAACATACGCACAACAGTGCTCAGTGGACAATATAGCATACGCACAACAGTGCTCAGTGGACAATGTAACATACGCACAACAGTGCTCAGAGGACAATGTAACATACGCACAAACAGTGCTCAGAGGACAATGTAACATACGCACAACAGTGCTCAGAGGACAATGTAACATACGCATAACAGTGCTCAGAGCCAAAATAATGGAGAAAACTTAAGTGCTGCTCAGATGGGCTTCAGGAGGAACAGAGGCTGCACAGATGCCCTATTTATCTTAAAAACAACTAGCGGAGAAAACAATAGAGCATAATAAAACACTGTATACAGCTTTTATTGACCAAGAAAAGGTGTTCGATAAGGTGGACAGGGAACAACTGTGGTCCGTATTGCCCTTGTACGGAGTGAGTCACCACCTAGAATAGATATGCAAGAGCCTCTATGAAAGTAGTCGCACTACAGTAAGATCTTCAGCAGGCTACTCTAAACATTTCACATTAACTCCGGAGTAAGACAAGGCTGCGTGCTTCCCCTTTTCTTTTCATCACATATATGAACAATATATGCAAATTAGCATGCCCACAAAGGAAGTATGGCAACAAGGATGATAACAAGCTATAACACAAAAGAGAACCAAATATACGTACCAAAAACAGCAGAAGAGAGGACGAAATAAATGAAATAATATTTCAGACGACCAAGTTCTATAATACATGAAACAACTGAGGACCTGCAAGAACATATCAACAGGCTAAACATCACTTGTAAACAATACAACATGAAGATAAACATAAACAAAACCGAAGTAATGGCAATAGCGAGAAAGAAAGAAAAACTAAACATTATAATAGATAATATAACTCTGAAACAAGTAGACAATTTTAAATATCTGGGTAGCACGTTAACACAAGACAATAACCAAGAGACCGAGATAGATATAAGGTGTAACAAAGCATGCCAAGTTATAGGCCAAGTATCAACACTATTGAAAAACAAAGCAATAACTACGGAAGCAAAAAGGGCAATACACAATCCATTTTCTACCAACTCTGTGCTATCAGTGCCAGAATTGACGCTGGACTCTAGAGCAATAAGAAAGATAACGACCACCGAAATGAAATGTGTCAGAAGAATGACAGGGAACAGCTTAAGGGACAGAGTAAGAAACACCGACCTGAAGAAGAAACTCAAAATTGAACCAACCATCGAATATATAAAGAAACAACAGATAAATTGGTTCGACCACATAACAAGACAAAAAGAACTAACAATGACTCAAAGAGCCATAAACAAACGCTATGAAAACGCCAGATTAAGAGGAAGACCGAGAAAGAGATGGATAGAGGGAATACTAGAGTCACTAGGCGGGATAACACCAGAAGAGGCAGCAGAAGAGCAAAGAATAGCAGTATCTCCCCTCGACGCCAACGGCAATGGAGGAAAGATATAAGAAGAAGACGCAGCATTCGTTGTCGATACACCTTGGTGAGGACACGTAGATCACTAAGAAAGTTACTCCACCTCGCGAGGTTTGAGGTCATCTTCGCAAGGTACATCAGGTCTGATCACACTTTTGCGTCTCCCCTTGTTTTCACTGTACTCTCCACTAAACAAATCAGAGAAGAATAGTGGGATCGAGTGGATGTGATAGAGAACAACCTTTAAGGCATTTTCCATCTACTGGAGTCTCCCTTGACATACCCCAGTAGTGGACAACTGCCGTCATGATAGTTTTCCTATTAATCGTCTCTTGGCTGTCTCTCTCCTTCGTCCTTTCCAGAATCCGTGACATGAATACGCTCGTTTGAGCCTTACCTGACGCAAACAATTGTCAACGCTCTATCGTCAACTTGTTATCACTTGTGATCTACTCCTGATTGCATCTCCGAAGCAGTTCTTCATACCTTATTATTTGGCCAGAGTGCAGTGATACTTTTCCTTAAACATGATGAGCTTGACGCTGTGCTGTCTCAATTCTAAAAGACAGAAAAATAACATTTTTCTGCTTAGGAAGCAGAAATTACGCGGCAATAAAATAACTATATATATATATATATATATATATATATATATATATATACGCACACGCATAAAGATATGCGTATGAGAGAGAGAGAGAGAGAGAGAGAGAGAGGAAGGATGGAGGGAGTGACAGAAGAGAAAGAAGGGCGGAGGGATGGAGGGAGAGAAAAAAATGATGGTATAATTATTCCCTCTTTCATTGCTCCCTGTTTCATTGCCAGCTATTCATTACTCCATGTTTCATGATCCTCTTTCTGTGCCAGCTATTTCATTACTCCATGTTTCATTGATCCCTCTTCATTACTCCATGTTTCATGATCCTCTTTCATTGCTCCTCTTTCATTGCTCCTCTTTCATTGCTCCATTTTTAATAGATCCCTTTTTCATTGCTCCATGTTTCATTGATCCTTTTTCATTGCTCCATGTTTCATTGATCCCTATTTCATTGCTCCATCTTTCATTGATCCTATATCATTGCTCCATGTTTCATTGACCCCTGTTTCATTGCTCCATGTTTCATTGATCCCTATATCATTGCTCCATGTTTCATTGATCCCTATTTCATTGCTCCATGTTTCATTGATCCCTTTTTCATTGCACCCTATTCATTTATCCCTGTTTCAAGAGACCAACGCAGGTAACCGTTGTCGATACGCCTTGATGAGGACATGTAGATCAATAAGAAAGTTACTGCACCTCGCGAGGTCGAAAGTTACTGCACCTCGCGAGGGTCGAAAGTTACTGCACCTCGCGAGGTCGAAAGTTACTGCACCTCGCGAGGTCGAAAGTTACTGCACCTCGCGAAGTCGAAAGTTACTGCACCTCGCCAAGGTCGAAAGTTACTGCACCTCGCGAGGTCGAAAGTTACTGCACCTCACTAGGTCGAAAGTACTGCACCTCGCGAGGTCGAAAGTTACTGCACCTCGCGAGGGTCGAAAGTTACTGCACCTCACGAGGTCGAAAGTTACTGCACCTCGCGAGGTCGAAAGTTACTGCACTCCGCGAGGTCGAAAGTACTGCACCTCGCGAGGTCGAAAGTTATGCACCTCACGAGGTCGAAAGTTACTGCACCTCACGAGGTCGAAAGTTACTGCACCTCGCGAGGTCGAAAGTTACTGCACCTCACTAATCGGCCTATTGCGCCGAAACATCGTCAAATCTGTGTCGTCTATTAATCATGTTAAGTTTCCCATGCCATTTTTTATATTTTTTTATCCCTCACATTTAGCTTTACTGCAGCTTCGCATTTTTATGCATTCCTTTGCATTTCTTGATTTAACCCCTATAATTGGTAACAGACATAACACAGAAGATCAAGATGTGATGAAACAAGCACGATCAGGAGAAAACAACTTTCAACTTACCTTGTTCAACAAGTCAGGCTTGCTGAGCCCGTTTAGGGGCGATAAGCCAAAAGTAATTGTCTCCATTTGAATTTGGTTTTACGTCGTACAAATCTGTTGATAGGGGTTCTAAAAGTAGGAATGACAAAACTCACTCACTAGAAATCAAATATGTCAACAATAAGTTAGTACCCTCCGTCAGTCATAGTTCATTATAGTAGCCTCTGTCAGTCATAGTTGACTATAGTAGCCTCCGTCAGTCATGGTTGACTATAATAGCCTCCGCCAGTCATAGTTCATTATAGTAGCCTCCGTCAGTCATAGTTGACTATAGTAGCTCTGTCAGTCATAGTTGACTATAGTAGCCTCGTCAGTCATAGTTCACTATAGTAGCTCCGTCAGTCATAGTTGACTATAGTAGCCTCCGTCAGTCATAGTTGACTATAGTAGCCTCGTCAGTCATAGTTGACTATAGTAGCTCTGTCAGTCATAGTTGACTATAGTAGCCTCCGTCAGTCATAGTTGGACTATAGTAGCCTCCGTCAGTCATAGTGACTATAGTAGCCTCCGTCAGTCATAGTTGACTATAGTAGCCTCCGTCAGTCATAGTTGACTATAGTAGCCTCTGTCAGTCATAGTTGACTATAGTAGCCTCCGTCAGTCATAGTTGACTATAATAGCCTCCGTCAGTCATAGTTCACTATAGTAGCCTCCGTCAGTCATAGTTGACTGTAGTAGCCTCTGTCAGTCATAGTTGACTATAGTAGCCTCCGTCAGTCATAGTTGACTATAGTAGCTCGTCAGTCATAGTTGACTATAGTAGCCTCCGTCAGTCATAGTTGACTATAGTAGCCTCCGTCAGTCATAGTTGACTATATTAGCCTCCGTCAGTCATAGTTCACTATAGTAGTCTCCGTCAGTCATAGTTCACTATAGTAGCCTTCGTCAGTCATAGTTGACTATAGTAGCCTCCGTCAGTCATAGTTGACTATAGTAGCATCCGTCAGTCATAGTTGACTATAGTAGCCTCTGTCAGTCATAGTTCACTATAGTAGCCTCCGTCAGTCATAGTTGACTATAGTAGCCTCGTCAGTCATAGTTGACTATAGTAGCCTCTGTCAATCATAGTTGACTATAGTAGCCTCCGTCAGTCATAGTTGACTATAGTAGCCTACGTCAGTCATAGTTCACTATAGTAGCCTCCGTCAGTCATAGTTCACTATAGTAGCCTCCGTCAGTCATAGTTCACTATAGTAGCCTCCGTCAGTCATAGTTCACTATAGTAGCTCCGTCAGTCATAGTTGACTATAGTAGCCTCCGTCAGTCATAGTTGACTATGGATTTTTCAGCGCCCCTAGAAATGTATTTTTCTTTTCTTTCTTTCGCCTTGTATTCTCTTTCTCTATGAATCTGTCTGCTTCTTGTTTGAGGTGAACCTTTAGAGTGTTTCCAGAGATTGTATATACAAGAATAAGTAAGTAAGTAAATAATGCTTACATCGTCATCTAAAAGGTGCACATGAATCATAACGTTTTGACCATATTTTCAATGAAAATATTTTTTCACCATCTACCAATTTGTATTGATGATGTGGTCAGTATCACTTCAGGCCGCTCTGCTTTATTTTGTTTCTTTTGTTCATAGATCAGCTACAGCTATACATTTAGACGTGAGCCCAACGTCGTTTCTGTGTGGAAACAATAATCCCCACATCTTGGACTGGAACTCGTCTCTTTAGTCACTAACTAGTGAGCTACAGCAGCTTCGGAAGCTCAGACACATAAATATTAGTCATGTATTGTGACTAAACATCACTGTTAGTCATGTATTGTGACTAAACATTGCTGTTAGTCATGTATTGTGACTAAAACATTCACTATTAGTCATGTATTGTGACAAAACATCACTGCTAGTCATGTATTGTGACTAAACATCATGATAGTCATGTATTGTGACTAAACATCATATTAGTCATGCATTGTGACGAAACATCATGTTAGTCATGTATTGTGACTAAACATCACTGTTAGTCATGTATTGTGACTAAAAATCACTATTAGTCATGTATTGTGATTAAATATCACTATTAGTCATATATAGTGGCCTAAACATAACTATTATACATGTATTGTGATTAAACATCACTATTAGTCATGTATTGTGACTAAACATCACTGTTAGTCATGTATTGTGACTAAACATCACTGTTAGTCATGTATTGTGACTAAACATTACTGTTAGTCATGTATTGTGACAAAACATTCACTATTAGTCATGTATTGTGACAAAACATCACTGCTAGTCCTGTATTGTGACTAAACATCATGTTAGTCATGTATTGTGACTAAAACATTACTATTAGTCATGTATTGTGACGAAACATCACTATTAGTCATGTATTGTGACTAAACATCACTGTTAATCATGTATTGTGACTAAAATCACTATTCATGTATTGTGACTAAACATCACTATTAGTCATGTATTGTGACTAAACATCACTATTAGTCATTTTTTGTGACTAAACATCACTGCTAGTCATGTATTGTGACTAAACATCACTGTTAGTCATGTATTGTGACTAAACATTACTATTAGTCATGTATTGTGACTAAACATCACTATTAGTCATTTTTGTGACTAAACATCACTTTTAGTCATGTATTGTGACTAAAAATCACTATTATTCATGTATTGTGACTAAAACATCACTATTAGTCATGTATAGTGGCTAAACATCACTGTTAGTCATGTATTGTGATAAACATCACTAGTAGTCATGTATTGTGACTAAACATCACTATTAGTCATTATTGTGACTAAACATCACTATTAGTCATGTATTGTGACTAAACATCACTATTAGTCATGTATTGTGACGAAACATCACTGTTAGTCATGTATAGTGACTAAACATCACTATTAGTAATGTATTGTGATTAAACATTACTTAGTCATGTATGTGACTAAACATCACTGTTAGTCATGTATGTGACTAAACATCACTATTAGTCATGTATAGTGACGAAACATCACTGTTAGTCATATATTGGGACTAAACATCACTATTAGTCATGTATGTGACTAAACATCACTATAGTCATGTATGTGACTAAACATCACTATTAGTCATGTATTGTGACTAAACATCACTTTTAGTCATGTATTGTGATTAAACATTACTATTAGTCATGTATTGTGATTAAACATTACTATTAGTCATGTATTGTGACTAAACATCACTTTTAGTCATGTATTGTGATTAAACATACTTTTAGTCATGTATTGTGATTAAACATTACTATTAGTCATGTATTGTGACTAAACATCACTTTTAGTCATGTATTGTGATTAAACATCACTATTAGTCATTATTGTGATTAAACATTACTATTAGTCATGTATTGTGACTAAAACTTGACAAACATTCTTTTCTGCCTCCGCTCAGCGACTACTCTTCGCTGACCTTCTCAAAAAGACATTGGTCGCGGATGCGCTGTGTCGTCGTTAACAACAAGATTGCGATATTTCACAACTTTTTTCCCCAACACATCTACGGTCAGCAAGGCATTCTGATTACCGGAAAGTCTTCTCTGTTCGATCCCTGCCATCTTGGCCAGACAGGTTGGTCCTTTACATCTCCATAGCAAAAATTGTGTGTTTCACTGTTTCTTTAAAGCATGTAGCCCAGTGCATCCGATTACCCACCAGATAAGCCACAAGGGTTATGGCTCACACCTGCTTCCCCACGCAACAAAGTGGGACAAGTCAAGGGAGGAAACTTGTATAGATACTCAACTGATGATATTTCATAACTCAACACAGCTGTTTCTCACTGATACTTTAGTGAGTTACTCATTTGTTGAGCTTTCTAGGAAAATAACACATACACAATTCTTCTATTATACTTTAAAAAAATAGAGGGCCTGGGTGGGAAAACCACCCGACTGGACTACTGACGTTCGAACAACCCTGTTATATTCCGCTGGGAGCAGTGTGAATCGTACTCGTGGTTGGAAAAAAAATACCCACGGTCGAACCAGCCGTTGGTAGAAATATGTACCAAGTTATTACCCCGGGAAGGTGAGGAATGTCGCCTCGTATCGTGAGTTTTCGATGCTTGAAGCGACACTATCCAGAAATCTCCTAACATTGCTGGATAGGCGGCCGAGCACATATGGGTGGAAACTCGTGTGCTAAGACGCCTGTTCAAGTCTCGTACTTTACCTTTACCTTTACCTTTACTTTCAAAGTGATTAGGAGGCGGAGGCGCGCCTCACGGCAGAAGAGCTGGAAGTTGTCAGCGACCCACAGCTGATGGCTTGCGCCAGGATCGGTGAACCAGAATCCATCCAGACCCTGCTCCACCTTTCCGTAGTGCCTCTAGAAACAGACAAACCTGTCTAGTCTGGTCAAGCGAGTAGGGATAGAAGAGGAACGACAACCCGGTACTCAAAAATGTCGTGCTGAAGTCGGATGTGTTGGGCCGAAAGGCTCAAATATCACAGTTATACTGCAAACCACAACACAACGTAGACACGCCCATTTAACATCATTTAAAGGGCGGATGATGAGAAGTGTATTCCTTTAGTCACCGAGCGAACGCAAGCAAGCAAAGCGATTAGAAGAAACTGTATCTTAGAATGTAACCAAATATATTTTGTTGTTAACAATGTAATACTGAAGGCCCTCGAAACTCTGGAATTTACCAATCTTGAGACCCTTTATTTACAAGCCTGAACTAGTAAAAGATCATCATCATCAAGTACCGTGCCTTCTGGCGTAGGTGATCATGTCTCTCCATAATTTTCGATCTCGACAGTCATTTATCATTTTTGTTGTTGACCTTCTGCCAAGCCATTCTCTTTAGCTGTCTGGTATTTTTTCTTTGCTTTCCTCTATCGCTTCGTCCCTCACTTTTCCCAGTTGTAATAATATATTGAAGTTGTTCTCTTCTCATTACATGACCAAAAAAAATGAGGATTGTTTCTTTCTAATATTTGAAATTAGCTCTCTTTTTGCTTTGACTTTAGCTAAACATGTTACAGTTAGTACATAGAGTCACTATTTGAAACCATTACCATAAAATATCCGTTTATAAGAGAGAATAGAATATTCTAGACTCAGGACTTCTTCGTCCATAAATGCTGTATAATGTCCAACACTAGAACTAAAAAATCACTTTGAGAAGAAAACAAGCAGCTGTGACAAAATGTCACTTTGTTCAGACATCTACTCCATTGTAATGTTTCAGTCAGATCTAACAGCTATCGAGCGTCACATTTTTCTCATAACAAGTCAAGTACCCCGTCACGCCAAGTGGTGTATAGGGTATATGGTGATAGTGACCATAAATTATACAAATCTTCGGCACATGATTTTTGGGGTAATATGATGGGTATTACGCCCGTACCGCTTTACTTTCCTCAGAAAATAATCCGGTACCCATTAAAGCTGGGTCAACCGGAGCCGTCGGTTGGGATCGAATCTACCTCTTGTCCTTTGTAGTCCAGTTCACTATATATATATATATATATATATAGCATGAGAAAAATTTGGGAGCTGCGATAGCTCAGTGGTTAGTGAACTGGACTACTAGCGACAGCTCCCAGGTTCACCCAGCCTTAAATGGGCACTGAATTTTTTTTTCTACGAAAGTAAAGCGACTTTAAGGATATCAACATACTGTTTTACGTGATTATTTTTTGCTTATTCCATGCCAGCTTTAGCAACGGCTACTTATGATTACGTAAGTAAGCCTAGTCATAATAAATTTGTGTTTGTTTGACCCATACCAGGAGAAAAACAACCAATAGAATTTTTAATATGTGGTTGCTTATTTGATTATGTCCCTTTAATGTTAATGCTATATTTGACAAACTACTGTAAATGAAAAGGAAAAACAAAATGAACAAACAAAAGGAATAAACAAAATGAACAAACAAAATGAACAAACAAAAGAAAAAAACAAAATGAAACAAACAAAAGGAATAAACAAAATGAACAAACAAAAGGAAAAAAACAAAATGAACAAACAAAAGGAATAAACAAAATGAACAAACAAAAGGAAAAAACAAAATGAACAAACAAAATAAATACAAAATTAATAGTTGAAACACAATCACCTGATTTTTTTTTCTTTTTTTAAAAAAGGGAAACAGCCGGAAGGCGCAAACATCGCAGCTAGCGGCAAACAAGCGACACGGCTCATAATTACTTAACTTGAACGATCGATGAAAACAAGTAGATGTCAGATGAATGCAACAGAAAGAAAGAAAGTAAAAAAGAAAGTAAAAAAAGAAATACAGAAAGAAAGAAAGACATACAGAAAGAAACAGAAAGAAAGAAAGAGAAAGAAAGAAATACATAAAGAAAGAAAGAAAAATAAAGAAAGCAAGAAAGAAAGAAAGAAGGAAGGAAAGAGAAGTGGAATTTATTTTCATGCAAGAACTAACGAAATATCGGACTTCTAATTGCAAACAATTGTTAGGAAAAAAAAAATTCTTAGAAAAAAAAAAATAAGCATGTTTTATAGGAATAACTGAGTAGACAGAGTAGAAAAGCAATAACGAAGTTAAACTCAGTTGAAATGAAGAAAGAACTATTTGTCACAGTTCAACAAAAGCAAATGAATACTTTTTAGGGCGCAAAAGGAAACACGATAACTTACTTAAACTCATCTTGGATAGGAAATACAAGGTAAAGGAGGCAGAGACAGACAGAACCAAGAAAACATCAAGAGATGGACAGAAGAACCGGTGACAGCGGGTACCGTCAAGGCATAAAAGGCAGAATGAAATGACGATTCATCGTGTCAACATTCAATGTGGCGACGACACTTGATGATTATAATGATAGTTCATTGGGTACGATCTTCACGTCGAAGATAGACTACATGGAGCACCATTTTACACTGTCTCTTGTCTTCATGGTGCATGTTGTCATGGGTTCACCCACTGCCAACTATAGATTTACTTAGGCTGCAGGCTGAGAGGGAATTATCGGAAACCCCCCAACTGGTGTGCTGTTTTCAGTTTTTGCGAGTATACTGTGGATAGAGAGACGTCATCCGTCTGGAGCTTCAGTAGCGGGAAACGTCACGCTAATTGAAGGGTTTTCCTGAATTATTTTCTGCCTGCAGGCCTTAGTAAATCTATAGTTGGCTATAATTTGTCCTGTCCACCTGTCCACCTATGCCTGTTAAAAATTCATTTTAGTCTTGGTCTGCCTTTACCTCGTCTACCTTGTAACTGCCCTTCCAATATGACCTTTTGTAGGGTTTTATGGCTCTTCGTATGTCACAAAAATGTCTGTTCTCTATTTCTAATTGTGTTAAGTAGTTCTTTTTTCATTTTTATCTGCTCCAAAACTTTCCTGTATCTATTTTTTTTCCATCCATCCAATTCTACTTATTTGCATCTATCTATATATCTATCTGTCTCTCTGTCTATTTGTCTGTCTGTCTTTCTATCTTTCTATCTATCTTTCTATCTATATGTCTGTCTGTCTGTCTGTCGACTACCTACCTGCCTACCTAACTACCTATCTACCTGCCTACCTAACTACCTATCTACCTACCTTCCTACCTATCTATCTTTCTATCTATCTATCCTTCTATCTATCTATCTATATATCTATCTATCTATCTATCTATCTATCTATCTATCTATCTATCTATCTATCTATCTATCTATCTATCTATCTATCTATCTATCTATCTATTGACCTTTCGAGCCGTAGCCGGTCCATAGGGCATAGACCCATATACTCCTTCTCTTATCTAAATTCTTATTATTCTAGCAGTTTTCAATCCTTGTAAAGATCTTTTATCAAATCTCGCCATTATCTCTGTTCTGTGCAAGCAACGCTATCTGATAGAGGAAGCCAATTCCTGCTCTCATCAATGTTCTTCTCAGTGTCTCTCTGGGTCTTCATCTTTTCTTCTTACCTGATTTTTCCCGCATTTAAGACTGCCAAGACTGTGAGATCGAGGTAGACTTGTGGACTTTATCATTTCACAGAATCACATTGCAGTGGAAATCTCAGCTCTTACGGCCTGTTGTTCGATGTACTATGTGGATAATCCGACGAAATTGTGTTCCATACGTTCAGATTATAGACAAAAGCGATGTTCTAACATCATCACGCGCTATACATTTTAAACAAATATGACGATAAACATTTTCTGGAAGAGGTTAACTTCCGGTCAATATGGCGGATAGGCGGCAGGAACCATTATAGGCTGTGTCTGAAAAGTGTTTTCTTTTGTTGCAGTTTCCTCATATTCCAAGACCGGCTTGCTGCAGGAGCGACTGAGCTAAGTGCTCTGTGCACACCGTGAGCTGTGCGTTTCATCTGTTTTGATCGTGTTTCGATATTCTGACTGCTTACAATGAATGATGATATCGTATGACAGGGAACAGATGGTTGTGTTCACTTTCTGTGCACCTTCGCCTTATGTCTTTTGGCGTGTGCTGAGCACGCTATGATAGGGACTGAAGATACCTTTCTTTCTTCAGGAGATGAGATATTAATTCGGATGATTCCACTGGCACGGGGAGTTGAGCACTTATGAATTTTAATTCGTTTGCAGTGATACCGGGGTCTTCCATAACCATAACCATGGTTCCTGGGTGACGCATCAGGAGCACACCAAGAAGAAGGTGGTTCAAGACATAAAGGAGACCTTGAACAAGACAACAGAGGAAGTGGAAGATATGGCTAGAGAGAGAGATTCGTTCAGATTGGCTGTGGTGAAAGTAACGTTCTGCAAAGAACATGCGACCTGATAATGATGATGACGATGACGATGATGATGATGATGATGATAATGATGATGATGATGATGATGATGATGATGATGATGATGATGATGATGATGATGATGATGATGCTAAGACCAATAAAGTACATTCTAGAAATATCAGCTGGTGTCATAATGTAAACTAACTCACGTACGACACAGTCTTAAACGCAAAACAGCAGAGAAGCCAGATTAACGAGAAAAACGTTACAGCAAGCAATCTTAGCTTTAGAATGAGAATAAAAGTAGAAATATAGACACCAATGGTTTGGTTAAAGCTGCACGTACAAGTGGACAACACAAATCAAACGACGTTACGGCGCAGCAGGCACAAGCATACAACACACAAACAGGAACATGCATACAACACACAAACAGGAACATGCATACAACACACAAATAGGAACATGCATACAACACACAAACAGGAAACAAGCATACAACACACAAACAGGAACAAACATACAACACCCAAACAGGAACATGCATACAACACACAAACAGGAACATGCATACAACACACAAACAGGAACATGCATACAACACACAAACAGGAACATGCATACAACACACAAACAGGAACATGCATACAACACACAAACAGGAACAAAACATACAACACACAAACAGGAACATGCATACAACACACAAACAGGAACATGCATACAACACACAAACAGGAACATGCATACAACACAAAATAGGAACATGCATACAACACACAAATAGGAACATGCATACAACACACAGACAGGAACATGCATACAACACACAAACAGGAACAAACATACAACACACAAACTGGAACATGCATACAACACACAAACAGGAACAAACATACAACACACAAACAGGAACATGCACACAACACACAAACAGGAACAAACATACAACTCACAAACAGGAACAAACATACAACACACAAACAGGAGCATGCATACAACACACAAACAGGAACATGCATACAACACACAAACAGGAAAATGCATACAACACACAAACAGGAACATGCATACAACACACAAACAGGAACATGCATACAACACACAAACAGGAACAAACATACAACTCACAAACAGGAACAAACATACAACACACAAACAGGAACATGCATACAACACACAAACAGGAACATGCATACAACACACAAACAGGAACATGCATACAACACACAAACAGGAACATGCACACAACACACAAACAGGAACATGCATACAACACATAAACAGGAACAAACATACAACACACAAACAGGAACAAACATACAACACACAAACTGGAACAAACATACAACACACAAACAGGAACAAACATACAACACACAAACAGGAACAAACATACAACACACAAACAGGAACAAACATACAACACATAAACAGGAACAAAACATACAACACACAAACAGGAACATGCATACAAACACATAAACAGGAACAAACATACAACACACAAACAGGAACAAACATACAACACACAAACAGGAACAAACATACAACACACAAACAGGAACAAATATACAGCACACAAACAGGAACAAACATACAACACACAAACAGGAACAAAACATACAACACACAAACAGGAAAAAACATACAACACACAAACAGGAACAAACATACAACACACAAACAGGAATAAAACATACAACACACAAACAGGAACAAACATACAACACACAAAACATACAACACACAAACAGGAACAAACATACAACACACAAACAGGAATAAACATACAACACACAAACAGGATCAAACATAAAACACACAAAAAGGAACAAACATACAACACACAAACAGGAACAAACATACAACACACAAAAAGGAACAAACATACAACACAAGTACAAATATGTATTTAAAATAACAAATTAAATAATTAAACAATCGAACTAGAAAGAAGAATAAAAAGTAAAGGAGAATAAAATGATAATAAAAACCTCCCTGTAAGTTCTAAGAAGAATCTTTTTGTGAAAGAATGGGGTGCATGAGGTGCATGTGGGTGCATGTGGGTGCATAAAGGGTGAGAATATGTGCTACCAGTGTTAGACATGACGTTTGTGAGATGATAAAGGGTGAGAATCTGTGCTACCAGTGATATACATGACGTTTGTGAGATGATAAAGGATGAGAATCTGTGCTACCAGTGATAGACATGACGTTTGTGAGATGATAAAGGATGAGAATCTGTGCTACCAGTGATAGACATGACGTTTGTGAGATGATAAAGGATGAGAATCTGTGCTACCAGTGATAGACATGACGTTTGCAGGAGATAATAAAGGATGAGAATCTGTGCTACCAGTGATAGACATAACGTTTGCAGGAGATAATAAAGGATGAGAATCTGTGCTACCAGTGATAGACATGAAGTTTGCATGAGATAATAAAGGGTGAGAATCTGTGCTACCAGTGATAGACATGACGTTTGTGAGATGATAAAGGGTAAGAATCTGTGCTACCAGTGATAGACATGACGTTTGTGAGATGATAAAGGATGAGAATCTGTGCTACCAGTGATAGACATGACGTTTGCAGGAGATAATAAAGGATGAGAATCTGTGCTACAGTGATAGACATAACGTTTGCAGGAGATAATAAAGGATGAGAATCTGTGCTACCAGTGATAGACATGAAGTTTGCATGAGATAATAAAGGGTGAGAATCTGTGCTACCAGTGATAGACATGACGTTTGTGTGATAATAAAGGATGAGAATATGTGCTACCAGTGATAGACATGACGTTTGAAGGAGATAATAAAGGATGAGAATCTGTGCTACCAGTGATAGACATGACGTTTGCAGGAGATAATAAAGGATGATAATCTGTGCTACCAGTGATAGACATGACGTTTGTGAGATGATAAAGGGTAAGAATCTGTGCTACCAGTGATAGACATGACGTTTGTGAGATGATAAAGGGTAAGAATCTGTGCTACCAGTGATAGACATGACGTTTGTGAGATGATAAAGGGTAAGAATCTGTGCTACCAGTGATAGACATGACGTTTGTGAGATGATAAAGGGTGAAAATAAATTACAGAAAATAATTGACATTGCGTGGAGAAAAGCAAAAAAAAAAAAAAAGACCTTTGTCCGAGCAACAAACATAAAGTAGCGATCTCGTCGACAAATATGTCATCATTATTAAGTGCCGTCTCCGCATCAAAGGTTGATTACCATGTAGCGCCATTTCGCTGTCTCTTGCTTTGATGGCCCATGTTAGTCTTGGTCTGCTTCTGCCTCTTTACCTTGTATGTCCATCTAAAATTACCGACAAAGATGTATACATCTCCTAAATACGCAATTAGAGTAAATATGAATTATTAAAATAGGTTATTTTTAAAATGTTAACAAATACAAATACGTGGGAATAATTGTAACTTCCAATTGTAAATGAAAACAAAGGTAACATGCAGAACAGCCCAATCAAAACCTGTATTCCAAAATTAAAAGCAAAATATATATTATCGAGCCCACTTAAATTTGGGAGCCGCGATGCTCAGTGGTTAGTGAACGGACTACAAAGGACAAGAGTTAGGGTTCGATCCAACCGATGGCCTTCGGGTTCACCCAGCCATTAATGGGTACCGGATTTTTTGGCGTAATACCAACCACATTACCCCAAAAATCATGTGCTGAAGATCTGTAAAATGTATGGTCACTAACACCATATTCCCTCTACGCCTTTTGGCGTGACGGGGCTCTTTACTTTTTTTCCCTTCCACTGTGACAAGGGAGATAAGAAAAAGATTATAACGTAAAGGCCACTCTTGACATATGAGAATGAATCTGAACAATCGGACAAAAGACAACACGGGATAGTTTGAGGTCACATAAATATGATTTTGATTATTAGAATAAAATGACAGCTATAGATGGTAATGAAGGCATTATAAAAGAGGTTAAAGCACAAAGAAAGTTAATTTCAAACACCAGAAAGGGACAATTATATTTTTCTTATCCTTTGAAAAATATATTATCTGCAAGGAACTATAAAAGGAGCGAGAGGAGAGTCAGGCAGGGGAAAAAATGACACAATTGTTTCGGTAATCTGCTTCAAAGCGTTGTCACTTGTGTGGGACTTTATGCTTGGCTGTTATCTTTCATGTGAGATTTAAAGCGTTGTCACTTGTGTTGGACTTTATGCTTGGCTGTTATCTTTCATGTGAGATTTAAAGCGTATGTCACTTGTGTGGGACTTTATGCTTGGCTGTTATCTTTCATGTGAGATTTAAAGCGTTATCATTTGTGTGGACTTTATGCTTGGCTGTTATCTTTCATGAGAGATTTAAAGCGTTGTCACTTGTGTGGGACTTTATGCTTCGCTGTTATCTTTCATGTGAGATTTAAAGCGTTGTCATGTGTGTGGTACTTTATGCTTCGCTGTTATCTTTCATGTGAGATTTAAAGCGTTGTCATGTGTGTGAGACTTTATGCTTGGCTGTTATCTTTCATGTGAGATTTAAAGCGTTGTCATTTATGTGGGACTTTATGCTTCGCTGTTATCTTTCATGTGAGATTTAAAGCATTGTCATGTGTGTGGGACTTTATGCTTGGCGTTATCATTCATGTGAGATTTAAAGCGTTGTCATGTGTGTGGGACTTTATGCTTGGCTGTTATCTTTCATGTGAGATTTAAAGCGTTGTCAGTGTGTGGGATTTATGCTTGGCTGTTATCTTTCATGTGAGATCTAAAGCGTTGTCATTTTTTGTGGGACTTTATGCTTGGCTGTTATCTTTCATGTGAGATTTAAATCGTTGTCATGTGTGTGGGACTTTATGCTTCGCAGTTATCTTTCATGTGAGATTAAAAGGCGGTGAAGATAACGTAAGAGGCCGCGCGAACACGACAATGCTGTAAGATAGAAGAGCCAAGAATAATCGATCAAGATAGAAATGAGAATTATAAAACATGGTTATTGGTTTTTGGTTGCCAGAGCAACTTATATTGCAATTCCGACAGCCCTATAGGTATCATTTTCTTTTAGCAAACGATCAAGTGCACATATGATAATATCATCTAGGTGGATCTAAAAGCTTTTATCCATAGAAGTCCAATTGACGGCCACATAACAACTCCAGCTCCTGACATTATCATTACGATTTATTAAATGATTGAACAAGCAAGATCGTACTGAAGTCGGATGTGCTGGGCCGAAAGGTGCAAATAAACAGTTATACTGCAAACCACAACACAACGCAGATATATCCACTACGTCCTTGTAAGGGCGGATGATGAAGAGGAAAATTCTAGACTACTACGATACTCTAGAATACTTAGTCATCGGGCGAACGCAACCAACCAACAAGCAAGATTTTGTATGCAAATCTAAATAAACCAAAAACACATTAATTATATATTTTTTTTATATTAATTTTTTTTAACATAATTACAGTACGCTATTTAAAAAAAAAAACAAAGCATAAAAAAATTAATAAAATAAAAGAAGAGATATCCAGCATCTGAGACCTACATGTGGAAACAACCAGTTCGGACGTCATGGGGGTTGTCAAAAGTCCAGACGTCATTGGTTTGTCAAAAGTTATGATTGACTACGCCAATGGCAAGAGAGATGACAGAAAATAGCGCCAAATTATAACTGCCGAAGTGACATCTTTTATAAAAGAAAAAACACCCAAACTATGGATAGATTTATTTGTCCAAGTAGGTTTATGCACTTGTCTGTGTTTTGTTATGTGAACAATTGTGTGTTGTCGTCTGAGTATTATCTATATCTGAAATTGTTCTCGATTGAATTTGCTCTTTGTGTATACAATCGGAATCAAATTACCACTTAAACAAATCGTTAGAAGGGACATAATTTAAACAAAAGCATCAAATTATTTGTATTACATCCCTTTAACTAAAAAATAATTATTTTGGCTGACCTTTCCACCCTAGCGACAACTCCTCTAATTTACAGTAGTTCATCTTTTCGTTCTTTCCATCAAGGAAACAAATAACGTATATAAACTTTCACAAAATTGTATAATATCAAGCTGTTAATTAATACAAATGTTTAACATACAAACACATTCCGTGTGGCCGCCCGGGCCCCTGCGATGAGGGAAGAAAAGAATAGAGTCACTGTTACCTGCCATTCATGTTGTAAGAGGTGACTAAGGAGATCTGAAATTGTCGCCTGTGTAGTCAAGTAGGACGTGCACAGAGCGACCTTGTCAACGGAATTACCGATGCATTTTGGAATATGATGTAACTAGGGGTGGAGCGGATATGGGAATTACTGAATGTAATGAAACTGGTTTCATGGACAAAATAGAAAATACAACACACAATCTTCATCCCAGCGTTGTGCTACCATTGCCAGCCCTGAACGTTAGACTAAAAAACAATAAGAAAAACAATCACTACTGAAATGAAATAGACTCATAAACAGACTGTGAGAGATACGATCAGAGATGAAAAGCTGAGGGGAAAAAGCTAGGGATAATTCCCGCCATATTAAAAAAGAAACAGATAAAATGGGTTGGTCACGTTATAAGACAGTGAGATAAAAAACAATACGAGCCTTCAATAAACGTTGCAAGAACACGAGACCCAAGGGCCAAAATCATGTCGTGAAGGTCTGTAAAAGTTATGGTCACTAACACTATACGCCACTTAGCGTGACGGAGCTTTTGACTTTTTTACTTAAGTGCATGGGTCACGGTTACGAATCCATAGATGATCCGATGCCCCCCCCCCCCCACCCTTCCCTCGAGGATCTCGAGAGAATCCTGGCCCACGTGCACTAACTCCGTAGGGTCCCCGGTTCAGGTTAAGTGTCTGCTGACAATTTTGCCCGGATGACAGCCACATTTATAACCAACATTTTCTTTTAAATTTTAACTGTCAAGAGTTCTTTAACGTGTGCGATAGCACACGGGACCTCCTTTTTATTGCCGTTGCCAGAGCTATATAGACATCGGGTCTCACTGCAACAAGGGTTTAGGGGAGAGTAAAGTCATAAAGAAACCACCGATTAATTCTTCAGCTTTTGAAAAAAAACAAAAACCTCATCACTTCGTCACCTTGTCTAAGCCGATACATGTAGCCTCTTGCAAGTTGTTCGATGGTGAATGGTGAAGATCTCTTCCACTGGAAATAGTAATGTTGATCACGTGTGTGCTCCCATACAAGACGTTTGTGTTCGCATATAACGTAACAAGGGATTTGCTACTGCTTAACATCAGGGTGGGCGGGGAAGATGGGTGGCTACCAGGTGAACGCTGTCGAAGACGTCAGATAGGGCTTCTATCCGTGGAATCAGTTCAGTGCAGCCTGAAATTATCCATATACCTCAAAGGGTGTTGGGGCCGTTCCTAAATCCTGTTGACAAGGTCGATCTCTATGCCTGCCCTACTCGGCCGCACAGACGACGATTATACATTTACGACACCTAATATCACGGTGACATTAACGAGCAGTGTTTTCATGTAGAAAAGAATTGTGACAGGTGCTTGTGACAAGTATTTCTGACAGGTATTTGTGACTAGATGTGGACATGCGGTTAAGTAAAAAAAATTACATGCAGGCTATAAGCACCAGATGCTGGTAGTTTAACCTGACAATAGATTCACTCAATACATGTTGTGAGTCTCCAGGCTCAGTCAACAGCACAATCCAAAGTGTGCGAGCCACGACCCAAGTAGACCCCTTCCTATCCCATCACTGAGAGTGCCAAGACCCAAGTAGACCCCTTCCTACCCCATCACTGAGAGTGCCAAGACCCAAGTAGACCCCTTCCTATCCCATTACTGAGAGTGCCAAGACCCAAGTAGACCCTTCCTATCCCATCACTGAGAGTGCCAAGACCCAAGTCTTCCTATCCCATCACTGAGAGTGCCAAGACCCAAGTAGACCCCTTCCTTCCTGAGAGTAGTAGACCCTTCCTATCCCACTGAGAGTGCCAAGACCCAAGTAGACCCCTTCCTATCCCATCACTGAGAGTGCCAAGACCCAAGTCCTTATCCCATCACTGAGAGTGCCAAGACCCAAGTAGACCCCTTCCTATCCCATCACTGAGAGTGCCCCAAGTAGACCCCTTCCTACTATCCCATCACTGAGAGTGCCAAGACCCAAGTAGACCCCTTCCTATCCCATCACTGAGAGTGCCAAGACCCAAGTAGTGAGAGTGCCAAGACCCTTCCTATCCCATCACTGAGAGTGCCAAGACCCAAGTAGACCCCTTCCTATCCCATCACTGAGAGTGCCAAGACCCAAGTAGACCCCTTCCTATCCCATCACTGAGAGTGCCAAGACCCAAGTAGACCCCTTCCTATCCCATCACTGAGAGTGCCAAGACCCAAGTAGACCCCTTCCTATCCCATCACTGAGAGTGCCAAGACCCAAGTAGACCCCTTCCTATCCCATCACTGAGAGTGCCAAGAAGCTAAAAGACCGAAAATCGTGCTCAACATGAGCGTTTTCTGATGATCAGATCGCCTCCTCCTGCAAGCTTTATTGAAAGTGTTTCCTATCGTCTACTTTACTGAAAGTGTTTCCTATCGTCCACTTTATTGAAAGTGTTTCCTATCGTCTACTTTACTGAAAGTGTTTCCTATCGTCCACTTTATTGAAAGTGTTTCCTATCGTCCACTTATTGAATGACATTCAATTTCTCTTGGTCATGATCTCCGACATTTCAATTCTATCATCATCATCATCATGTGCCATACCGGTTGGCGTAGGTGATCATGTCCTTCCACAATCTTCTATCCACAGTGCATCGTATCAGTTCTGTTGTGACTGTTTTCCATGCCATGACACCAAGTTATCCAGTATTTTCTCTTTGTCGCCCGCGATCTCTCTTCCTTTTATTTTGCCAGTTGTAACCAAGTATTCCAACTTCCCTCTTCTCATGATGTGCCCGAAAAATGTTGATTGCTTCTTTCTGATGTTTTTAAAGAGCTCCCTTTTTGTGTTGGCCTCTTTGAGAACTTTCTTATGGGTCTTTTTAGCTGTCCAGGGAACTTTCAACATTCTTCTGAGAAATCCCATCTCTGTGGCCTCTAATCGTCTTTTCATTTGTTTGTCTACTGTCCATGATTCGCTTCCATAGGTCAGAATTGGTTCTATATAGCACCGATGAACTCTCTTTCTCATTGTTATTGACATAGATTTGTTGCATAAGATATTTTTCATTTTCTGAAATGCCATTTTGGCCTGAGCTATTCTGCTTTTTATTTCTGTGGTGCATCTCCCATCTGATGTTATTATTGTGCCCAAGTATTTGAAACGTTGCACTTGTTTCAGATTCAGTTCTATAGTCTGTTTTAAAACTCGTGCCCTGAAAAATGTATTTAATATTTGGAAAACCCGCTTACGCATTTCCATGCTATTTTGCACGTGGTCATACCGTAACGTTATGACTTCATAATTTGAAGAAAAAAACATAGATAATACGGTTTCTTTAAAGCGGAAACTTTCTTTGGTATTTGTCGGTTTAGTAATTATTTTAATGTTTCATTAACTGAAAAATGTGTAGACTGGAAAACGGACACGAGATTCCACAGCTTTGTTCAATAAAAGTGCTAATTTGCACGCAAAAAATGGCTTTTATTAATGTTCATGTGATATTGAAGAACTGAGTCTAAATACTACACTATTATATATATATAGTATAATTATGTTTTTATTTTACGTACCACAAAGAAGACCAAAATACAACCATCTATTTGTTTTCAATTATATTTTCCTTTTGTATAATAAACACCATGACAATAAATATTTTACACACACAATTTCAATATACATATACATGCCATATATATGTGTGTGTGTGTGTGTGTGAGTGTGTGTGTGTGTGTGTGTGAGAGAGAGAGAGAGAGAGAGAGAGAGAGAGAGAGAGACTGACTCTTTATTTGCCTGTTCCTATCAACATTTCTGCCGACAGTGTTTTTTTTTCTTTCCAAAAACAAAACAAATTCCTGTAACTGATGAATTAACGTTACTGGCAATTCCGAATGTTACCAAAATGGAAACACGTGATGCAACTTTCCCCACTTCAAGCTACACTTGTGAAAATGATAATTCCCAGGGAGTTAACCGCGGAAACTAAATTGGGACATTACCTACGAGATGAAACTACACCCGCCTACGTTAGAACATAGCTAGGCCGGTATAGTTACCGTTGGGGGTCTCCCCAATCGTTATGTAAGTACAAAATATGAGTAACATACTCTAGACACTTCATTACGTGAT
This sequence comes from Megaustenia siamemsis, assembly GCA_032433765.1. Classification (NCBI taxonomy): domain Eukaryota; kingdom Metazoa; phylum Mollusca; class Gastropoda; order Stylommatophora; family Ariophantidae; genus Megaustenia; species Megaustenia siamemsis. The sequence continues at coordinate 21,481,724 of JAVIAB010000139.1, forward strand.
GACTAAAGGTTATTGCTGATTATCTGCAAGTTGTTTGTCCATTTTGAGAAATGAGCTCAGCGTTTTATTTTATTTTATTTCATTTATTTATTTTATTTTTTTTTTTTTTTTGGCTTATTTGAGGCGATTTTAATGTGTGCATTTACGATTTCGAGCATTACGAGAGATCGAGTAGCCACATCGATACTTTGTCAGGCTCCAAACCAGGGGAACGCGGATTCGAATCCCGGTATGGTCAAAAGTCGTTTATAGTTCTTCTACTTTCCGTCCTCATCTGCCTTTCGGCGTCGAGGGGAGATATAATTTGCGGTCTTTTGCTCTTATGTTCGCCTCTGCTGCTGTTATGTTTCCTAGTGCTTCTAATATTCCATCGACCCGTCTTTTTCGTGGTCGACCCTTGGGTCTGATGTTCTCACAACGTTTGTTGAAAGCTCGTTGTGTTGTGTTTTGTTCTTTCTGCCTTGTCACGTGGCCAAACCATTTTGTCTGTTGCCTCCTCTTACATTCTATGGCGGGGGCTATTCCTAGCTTTTTTCTCAGTTCTTCATTTCTGATCTTATCTCTCAGACTGTTTCCTGTCAATCGTCTAACACATTTCACCTCTGTAGAGGTTATTTTTCTTATTGTTCTTGTATCTAGCCGTTTATAGTGTGGGTGATAAAAAAAATCAGACGTAAACATTTCGCGGAGAATGTGCTGGACAAGCAGCTGTTATTCCCCGCTCTTTGAAGTCCCCGCGGCAGGCCATAGTAATAGCAAAATGCTGTTAAAGATAGTTTTATAAAAATATATTTTTTAAAATTTATGATTTTAGAGAATCTTAACCCATGACTCAAAATGAGTGACTGATCGTCGCAACCGATATCTCAGAGCCTGCGCGCTGAAGGGGGATCGACCAATAGTTGTGACGTTTTCAGTATTACTAGCAGGGGCAGTTGTGGGTAAAATGATGTCAGTTGTCTATAGCTCGCAAAACGTCACAACGATTGAGGTGTTTTCGGGGAAACCGTCTCAGCGGGCAGGCTCAAAACTATCTGAGGCGACGGGCTGCTAAAGTATGCACAGAATTGATCCTCTTCTCATTATAAGGGTTTGTGTCTACATTTTGTCCCGTACAAGCGATGACATTGACATTGATGGGGGGCATGTTAAAAGAAACAACAGCCTAATAAAAGTAATATTGGAATACAAAGTAAAAGAAGCAGAGGCAGACCAAGACTAACATGGACCAGTAACATCAAAAGATAGACAAGTCAGCCTATGACAATCTGAACCATCAAAGTAAGAGACAGAGCGGAATGGGGCTCTATGGTAGCCAAACTTCGATGTGGAGACAATCATGATGATGATGAGAAGCTTTGAAGTCAATGGAGGGGCGAGTATGTTCAACTCGCAGACAGTTACAGTGAGAGTAACTATGGCAAAGATCAACATCGGGTTGTACACGTAACAATTGCATTCACTAACTGTATGATTAGGTAGGTGTGAAAAGTTGAAATCATGCGTGGCACGAGTAGAATCAACCATTTGCTTGTACAATTAATATATACGATTAATATGCGGGTAACAAGAATAATTATCATATTTTTTTTTTGTTTTGTCTTTTCTTCATTTGCTATTGCCACTCAGTTATTTGGGGATTCCCGATTTCATTTTATTCAAATTTGTTGTTTCTCGTTTCAGTTTCGCCTTCTAGCCTCTGCTTGAAGCTTGTGTGTATTTGAGCATGTTAGTGTCCCTAAGTCTGGCTAGGTGAAGGGAAGCTTGTGTGTATTTGAGCATGTTAGTGTCCCTAAGTCTGGCTTGGTGAAGGGAAGCTTGTGTGTATTTGAGCATGTTAGTGTCCCTAAGTCTGGCTTGGTGAAGGGAAGCTTGTGTGTATTGAGCATGTTAGTGTCCCTAAGTCTGGCTTGGTGAAGGGAAGCTTGTGTGTATTGAACATGTTAGTGTCCCTAAGTCTGGCTTGGTGAAGGGAAGCTTGTAGAACATATTCATATTTGCCAGATCGCAATAGCAGGAGCTGATTACTGTCAGTAAAGTAAAGAGCCCGATCACGCCAAGTGGCGTATAGGGAATATGGTGTTAGTGACCATAATTTGTATAGACCTTCGGAGCATGATTTGTGGGGTAATATGGTCGGTATTACACCCGTGCCGCTTCACTTTCCCAGAAAAATTCCGGTAACCATTGAAGGCTGGGTGAGCCTGGAAACCGTCGATCAGGATTGAAACCGACCTCTTGACCTTTGTAGTCCAGTTCACTAACCACTAAGCTTTCGTGGCTCCCGGCTGATTACTGTAATTGTCCTGAATTTGGAGGTTTTTTTTTTAATTTGTCTAATCATTGTTGCCAGTCTGCCGGCATGCAAGAGAACTAGAAAGACGTCAAAAAGGAGGGAGTGTAGCAAGAAAACAATAAAAGAGGGCAGAAAGGAAAACGTGGGGGGGGGGAAGGAAACGTGTATGAAGGTGGAAAAAGGAGAAAACGATGGATGATTGAGTGAAAGAAAAGGCTGAATAAGTGTAAACTTGGAAGAGAAACAGACAGAAGAAGATGAGCAAGATAACGGAGAGGAGAAAAAGAAGGAAAAATATAAATAAATAACAAAATAAAGTGGTCAGGAGAAGAAAAAAGGTGATGTCGAAGGTAAGAGAAATGAGATGAAAGCAGAGCCGAAGAAGGAGAGGAAACAAAAAGAGGAGAAGGGGGAATGGAATAGAGGGAAGATAACGAGTAGAAAAAGGGAGAGAAAAAATCAGTAAAATAAGTTGGAAGTTGTGATAAGAAAGACAAAGATGAAGGTGAGTGATAGCGGAAGATTGTTTTTATAAGACACAAAATGTGACCAGTAAACAGACATTCGGAAGTGACTAAGACTGACCAACTTTATGATGGGAGTTGCCATGAACGGGTTATGACTTCATATCTTGTTATCTCCGACAACTAAACATATTGACACAAAGACACATGCAAGAAATATGTGGAAACAGCTTGTCCTAGTCTCACGTTCCATATAAATGTTTATGATCAATGCGCGTCCTAATCCATCCAAATTGCGCTGATTAGGAAAATCCTGGTTCGATGATGCGCTCACAGTCCGGAAATTCCAGAATTTATTCTCATAACTTAATGGCGTGATTGTTGACCTTGTATGAAGTTCACAGCTGTGTTATTTTCATCTCAAAGTGACATTTTAGTTCAAGTCTTGAAAAATTAGCACCATATGTTGATGACGATATCCTGAACTTAGTACATTTGCTTCATTCTTAAAGGTCATATTTTAAAGTACAGTTATTTTTAAGGTATAGTTAAAAGTTTTAATGTTTAAATGTGTCACACACACACAGAGTAAATGTTTAGCTAAAGTAAATGTTTATGTCTTAATTATATTTTAGTAGAGTAAAGTTTGTAACAAAAAGATCAAAAATTGAAAAAATCTAAGAGTTTCGAGAGATGCAATGTTGAATTTTTAGCCATAAAAGTTTATACTGTTTAAGATAATGCTTCTTGTAATCACTTTGAATGTAAAATAGAATAAGCATGTGCATTTTATCTCCATGGAATGAGACACATGAGAAAATCAACCTGTCATCGCAGTGTCAAACTCCATCAGCTACCTGTCATCAAATCATCCAGCTCCATTATCTACCTGTCATCACAGTATCCAGCTCCATTATCTACATGTCATCACAGTATCCAGCTCCATTATCTACCTGTCATCACAGTATCCAGCACCATCATCTACCTGTCATCACAGTATCCAGCTCCATCATCTACATGTCATCACAGTATCCAGCTCCATCATCTATCTGTCATCACAGTGTCAAGCTACATCTTCTACCTGTCATCACAGTATCAAGCTCCATCATCTACCTGTCATCACAGAGTCAAGCTCCATCATCTACCTGTCATCACAGTGTCAAGCTCCATCATCTACCTGTCATCACAGTGTCAAGCTCCATCATCTACTGTCATCACTTTATCCAGCTCCATCATCTAACTGTCATTACAGTATCCCGCTCCATCATCTACTGTAATCACAGTATCCAGCTCCATCATCTACCTGTCATCACAGTATCCAGCTCCATCATCTACCTGTCATCACTGTATCCAGCTCCATCATCTAACTGTCATTACAGTATCCCGCTCCATCATCTACTGTAATCACAGTATCCAGCTCCATCATCTACCTGTCATCACAGTGTCAAGCTCCATCATCTACCTGTCATCACAGTGTCAAGCTCCATCATCTACCTGTCATCACAGTGTCAAGCTCCATCATCTACCTGTCATCACAGTGTCAAGCTCCATCATCTACCTGTCATCACAGTATCAAGTTTCATCATCTACCTGTCATCACTGTATCCAGCTCCATCATCTAACTGTCATTACAGTATCCCGCTCCATCATCTACTGTCATCACAGTATCCAGCTCCATCATCTAACTGTCATTACAGTATCCAGCTCCATCATCTACCTGTCATCACAGTATCCCGGTTATCATCTACCTGTCATCACAGAGTCAAGCTCCATCATCTACCTGTCATCACTGTATCCAGCTCCATCATCTACCTGTCATCACAGTGTCGAGCTCCATCATCTACCCGTCATCACAGTATCCAGCTCCAACATCTACCCGTAATCACAGTGTCGAGCTCCATCTTCTACCTGTCATCACAGTATCCAGCTCCATCATCTACCTGTCATCACAGTGTCGAGCTCCATCTTCTACCTGTCATCACAGTATCCAGCTCCATCATCTACCCGTCATCACAGTGTCGAGCTCCATCTTCTACCTGCCATCACAGTGTCAAGCTCCATCATCAACCTGTCATCACAGTATCCAGCTCCATCATCTACCTGTCATCACAGTATCCAGCTCCATCATCTAGCTGTCATCACTGTATCCAGCTCCATTATCTACCTGTCATCACAGTGTCAAGCTCCATCATCTAGCTGTCATCACAGTGTCAAGCTCCATCATCTACCTGTTATCACAGTGTCAAGCTCCATCATTTACCTGTCATCACAGTGTCAAGCTCCATCATCTACCTGTCATCACAGTGTCAAGCTCCATCATCTACCTGTCATCACTGTATCCAGCTCCATCATCTAACTGTCATTACAGTATCCAGCTCCATCATCTACCTGTCATCACAGTATCCCGGTTATCATCTACCTGTCATCACAGAGTCAAGCTCCATCATCTACCTGTCATCACTGTATCCAGCTCCATCATCTACCTGTCATCACAGTGTCGAGCTCCATCATCTACCCGTCATCACAGTATCCAGCTCCAACATCTACCCGTAATCACAGTGTCGAGCTCCATCTTCTACCTGTCATCACAGTATCCAGCTCCATCATCTACCTGTCATGACAGTGTCGAGCTCCATCTTCTACCTGTCATCACAGTATCCAGCTCCATCATCTACCCGTCATCACAGTGTCGAGCTCCATCTTCTACCTGCCATCACAGTGTCAAGCTCCATCATCAACCTGTCATCACAGTATCCAGCTCCATCATCTACCTGTCATCACAGTATCCAGCTCCATCATCTAGCTGTCATCACTGTATCCAGCTCCATTATCTACCTGTCATCACAGTGTTAAGCTCCATCATCTACCTATCATCACAGTATCCAGCTCCATCATCTACCTGTCATCACTGTATCCCGCTCCATCATCTACTGTCATCACAGTATCCAGCTCCATCATCTAACTGTCATTACAGTATCCAGCTCCATCATCCACCTGTCATCACAGTATCCCGGTCCATCATCTCCATCACATCAAGCTCCATCATCTGCCATCACAGTGTCAAGCTCCATCATCTACCTGTTATCACAGTGTCAAGCTCCATCATTTACCTGTCATCACAGTGTCAAGCTCCATCATCTACCTGTCATCACAGTGTCAAGCTCCATCATCTACCTGTCATCACTGTATCCAGCTCCATCATCTAACTGTCATTACAGTATCCCGCTCCATCATCTATTGTCATCACAGTATCCAGCTCCATCATCTAACTGTCATTACAGTATCCAGCTACATCATCTACCTGTCATCACAGTATCCCGGTCCATCATCTACCTGCCATCACAGTGTCAAGCTCCATCATCTAACTGTCATTACAGTATCCAGCTCCATCATCTACCTGTCATCACAGTATCCCGGTCCATCATCTACCTGCCATCACAGTGTCAAGCTCCATCATCTACCTGTCACCACAGTGTCAAGCTCCATCATCTACCTGTCATCACAGTGTCAAGCTCCATCATCTACCTGTCATCACAGTGTCAAGCTCCATCATCTACCTGTCATCACAGTACCCCGCTCCTATTGAGCAGCCTGTGACTGATCTTTATCGTTGCTAAGTATCATCACAATCTTTCACCAGACAACTCTAGAATGAGTACAAACTTAATAAGCTCTTTATCGTAACTAAGAACAGAAACAACATATGTAACACATATATAGTTCATGTTTTATGTGATGAAAGTAGACTGGGTGGCAGAATCGATAACTTGTAGGCCTCCAAATCAAGAGTATGCGGATTTGAATACCAGCAGGATCAAAATGTTTTTTTTTTTTTTTAAATCAGGGGTGAGTAACATCAAGATGGACAATTCAACTGTGACAGACAACCTGCACCATTAAAGCAAGAGACGAGCGTAATGGCGCTCCATGGTAGTCAATCTTCGATGTAGACACGGCACTTAATGATGATGATCAGTTGTTAAATAAAAACTCAAATCCGAACACCTCGCAACGACTGCACTGGACAATCGGACTTTTATTCTTCCCGTCCTACATGTCCTACATGTCCTCATCCCGGCATACCCCAGTAATAGGAAAATGTCCTAAAGATAGTTTGTTCTTTTTTCTTTTTTTTTTGTAGATAATAAGTCCGATATGGACATACTATAACCAGTGATAGAAAATGTAAAACTGAATAGACAAAAGAATAGGAATGGTAAAAAATAATATTACTGTCATGAAGAACATACTAACATCAAAACAAATAACACCAGGACTAAAACTAAGAATAGCAAAATGTTATGTCTTCTCAACATTCATATATGGTGCAGAAACATGGACATTAGACAAGAAACTGAAGAGAGAGTTGAAGCCTTTGAAATGTGGATATATAGAAGAATAGGTAGAATTGGATGGAAGGAAAAGAAAACAAACGATAAAGTCTTAAAACAACAAGAATGAAAAGATAATTACTAAGCACAATTGAAACAAGACAAATGCGATTTTTGGGTCATGATAAAAGACACAACAGCCTACTAAAAGTAATCCTGGAGGGGAAAATACACGGTAAAAAGGCAGAGGCAGACCAAGACTAACATGGACGAGTAACATCAAGAGATGGACAAACCAGTCTATGACAACATGCACCATCAAAGCAAGAGACAGAGCAGAATGGCGCTCCATGGTAGCCAACCTTCGTTGCGGAGATGGCACTCGATGATGATGAGACCGTTATAAACTAGACAGGTAAATCACTCTGTACATCACACGTACTGTAATGAATGTCCCTGTCGCCGTGGTTTGCTCATTGTCAGACATTTATTTAATCACCAAATTCATCTATCTCTAAATTCATTTCAGAGAAAATACCTTTATTGTTTTATCAAGAGGCTAGCTTTTCAGTCGCCTAAGACAAACATGTGGATGGATGATATCGAAGGATGTAAATATAGCATATTGGAGTACATTTATATATATTACAGTACTTATATATATTATACTACTATATATATATATATATATATATATATATATGGGAGCCGCGATAGCTCAGTGGTAAGTGAACTGGACTACAAAGAACAAGAGGTAAGGTTCGATCCCAACCGACGGCTTCCATTTTCACCCAGCCTTAAATGACGAGTAACATTAAAAGATGAATAAGTCAGCCAACCTTCTATGTAGAGATGACACTCAATGATGATGATGATGATGATGATGATGATCTTGTATTTGTGACTGTATACACGTCGTCTCATGTTTTATATGTTTGTTTTATATGTTTGTGTTATATATGTTTGTTTTATATGTTTGTTTTATATGTCTGTTTTATATGATGACATGTTTCCTTAAGGAAACAAAAACAATTTTGTCTTTTAGAAAACAAACTCATGAATGGAAATTTCCTATTTTATTTTTAAATTACATGTATTATTAATACATTTATCTCACCTGACTACATACGGCCTTCACGATATCACGTGAATGAAGCTGATGTAATGTTACAGACATAGGGTAGACATATCGCGACACATTTGACTTTGAAACTTAACCTAATGGATTGAATTGTTCAAATTTCCCACGTCAGATTGTTCAGAAACTAGCGATGACTTTTCATAGAGGAGATTTGAGCAGTGAACGTTATCTGTACTTGAGAAGTCCAGGGTTGTTGGTAGATTATTGGCACTGAGGTTTTTATTTTATCAGAAAGAATAATTATAATGGAGACAAAAATACTTAACTCTTGTCTTATCTCCATCGGCAGCTATTCATCATCATCAAGTACTGGGTCTGCTGGCGTAGGTTATCATGTCTCTCCACAACTTTCGATATCCACAGTTATTTATCATTTCTGTTGTTGACCTTCAGCCAAGCCATTCACTTAAGCTGTCTGGTATTTTTTCTCTTTGCTTCCCTCTATCTCTTCGTCCCTCAATTTGTCCAGTTGTTACAATATATTCAAGTTGTTCTCTTCTCATTACATGGCCAAAAAAGGATGATTGTTTTTTTCTAATATTGGAAAATAGCTCTCTTTTTGCTTTGACCTCTTTCAGAACATTCTCACTACTCTTCTTAGCTGAACATGGTATTCTCAACATTATTCTGTAAAACCACATTTTTACAGACTCCAGTGATTTTCTTGTCTGTTGTCCTATTGTCCAATTGAATTGTCAGGTCGGGTAATTTTACATGCTACTGTATACAGTAAACAGTACAACCTGTGGCTGCCCTTCTGCCTTGCAGGTAAGTTCGGGAGAGTAAAAGGCTAAGGGTGAGTACCCCGAAGTGTAAAACAACCCCGCTGCCTTGTGGGTGAAACTTTTTAATCAAAGGCTAGCGGAGCCAACCGTAAACAAACCGACGGAAGGCAACAGAAAACCACCGTCGTAACTTCTTTGCCCAATCACGAATCATTAGCTATTATAACACAAAAAGTATTAAGATTTTATTATCTTTTTTCCTTTTATCCATCTTGTTAACTAATATTTTTTACTTTGCTGAAATGTTTTGTGTCCAGAATGTTATATCTTCAAATCATTCTAATTTTTGTTTGCATTTACTAATACCTGGTTTGTCTCTCGCCGTTCACTGTTTGTTGAATAATGGTTTCAGCCTTTAGATCTTGTGACGTGAACGCGCGAGCTTACTTGTCTTTTATTTAATCACTGTCAGAAGTGCACTATGTGGATAGTAAAAAAAAGTAGTGTACCCCGTCACGCCAAGTGGCGTAAAGTGAATATGGTGTTAGTGACCATATATTTTACACACCTTCAGCACATGATTTTTTAGGTAATGTGGTCGTATTACGCCCGTGCTGCTTTACTTTCCCAGAAAAAAAAACGTACCCATTTAAGACTGGGTGAACCGGAGGGCCGTCGGTTGGGATCGAACCCTACCTCTTGTCCTTAATCACTAATATAGAATGTATTTTAGGTTAATGGATATATCTTGTCAAGTTTTGTCAGTCACGTTAATGCAGCTTGTAATATTCTAAATGTTGGTTTTGGGACATCGTTATTGATGATTGATCCTAGGTATTTTAAATGTACGATTTTTTTACGATTGCTTTTGAAATATGATATTTACTTTCATGGCGCCGTTACATGATCTTGTTTACCTTTTTCTACGTTTACCTTCACATTATATTTAATGGAGGCTTGAGTTAATTAATTTGTTTTTAAGTAACAAGTTCTTCCTCACTACCCGCTCTTCTATAACACCCTACGAAACATCAATAAGAGACAAGCTGGTCTATGGTACTCATTTATTTGTATTGTCAGTTGACTGGATGACCTATTGACTAGACTGATATAGAAGACCACTGTCGTCTGTCATGAGCCAGTTTCTCAAGGCCGTCAGAGTGAAACTGTTCTTTCAACGCTCTTTTGTCGGTCCGTCTTAGTCGTCAACCTTTTGTTTTTATAAAGCTGTCTAATGTCTAGTGATTGAGTTTTCCACTAGCTGTTTACTATCTAGTGTCTAGTGATTGAGTTTTCCACTAGCTGTTTACTATCTAGTGTCTAGTGATTGAGTTTTCCACTAGCTGTTTACTATCTAGTGTCTAGGGATTGAGTTTTCCACTAGCTGTTTACTATCTAGTGTCTAGTGATTGAGTTTTCCACTAGCTGTTTACTATCTAGTGTCTAGTGATTGAGTTTTCCTCTAGCTGTTTGCTATCTAATGTCTAGTGATTGAGTTTTCCTCTAGCTGTTTACTATCTAACGTCTAGTGACTGAGTTTTCCTGTAACTGTTTGCTACCTAATGTAAGGTGATTTGGTCTTCCTCCCGCTGTTTACTATCTAACGTCTAGTGATTGAGTTTTCCTCTAGCTGTTTACTATCTAATGTCTAGTGACTGAGTTTTCCTATAGCTGTTTACTACCTAATGTAAGGTGATTTGTCTTCCTCCCGCTGTTTACTATCTAACGTCTAGTGATTGAGTTTTCTCTAGCTGTTTACTATCTAACGTCTAGTGACTGAGTTTTCTATACTGTTTACTACCTAATGTAAGGTGATTTGGTCTTCCTCCCGCTGTTTACTTCTAGTGTCTAGTGATTGAGTTTTCCTCTAGCTGTTTCTATCTAGTGTCTAGTGATTGGCTATCTTTGAATGCACATTTGTGGCGACATAAATCGAACATGCCTAAATATAAATGACGTCAAATTTGTTTACCTCATTCTGTTATCTGGATCTTCTGTTATTAAATGCAGAGCATCACGTTATGTAACTTGAAAGAAAACCATTAATCTTTTAACACCACCGCATTAGTGGCGCACACAGTCGTTGGTATCTGTTATATATAATCATAACAACACTTTACAATAGAAGACATTTCCATTCAAGTTGACTTGACATACACAAAATATCGGTGGCCTGATAACACGATAAAAAACAGCTTCAGGCAAGGCCTAATGATGACGAACACGCGTGATAATGCTAGGTAAAGTGCATGATAACTTATGTTTATTACTGCTGTACGAACTGTATTACACGTGCAAGTCTTTAAATTAGCACTTACTGTTAATTAGATAACAAGAATACACAATACATACGGAACAGTAACAATTATCTATTTGACATTGTTTATTTTCTTATACTCGTGTAGCAATTCATTTCAACTATCCTGGCTACGACTACTTCTGTGTTACTGATGTTATTCGTATTCCAAGGATGAGCGTACTCGTTTCGCTTTGATGAACAGCTCGCTTTACCTTCTCGCTTTGGTTCATAAACCCAAAGTATAATTAACTTTCTTAATTCTTTTATTTAATGATACTTATTACATATTATTACTCAATGCAATATTCATTCTCAATGCCATATTATTAATCAATGCAATATTCATTCTCAATGCCATATTATTAATCAATGCAATATTCATTCCCAATGCCATATTATTACTCAATGCCATATTATTACTCAATGCAATATTCATTCTCAATGTCATATTATTACTCAATGCAATATTCATTCTCAATATCATATTATAACTCAATGCAATATTCATTCTCAATGTCATATTGTTACTCAATCCAATATTCATTCTCAATGTCATATTATTACTCAATGCAATATTCATTCTCAATGTCATATTATGACTCAATGCAATATTCATTCTCAATGTCATATTATTACTCAATGCAATATTCATTCTCAATGTCATATTATTACTCAATGCAATATTCATTCTCAATGTCATATTATTACCCAATGCAATATTCATTCTCAATGTCATATTATTACTCAATGCAATATTCATTATCAATGTCATATTATTACGCAATGCAATATTCATTCTCAATGTCATATTATTACCCAATGCAATATTCATTCTCAATGTCATATTATTACTCAATGCAATATTCATTCTCAATGTCATATTATTACCCAATGCAATATTCATTCTCAATGTCATATTATTACTCGATGCAATATTCATTCTCAATGTCATATTATTACTCAATGCAATATTCATTCTCAATGTCATATTATTACTCGATGCAATATTCATTCTCAATACCATATTCATTCTCAATACCATATTCATTCTGAATGCCATATTCATTCTCAATGCCATATTCATTCTCAATGTCATATTCATTCTCAATGCCATATTCATTATCAATGCCATATTCAATCTCAATACCATATTCATTCTGAATGCCATATTCAATCTCAATGCCATATTCAATCTCAATGTCATATTCATTCTCAATGCCATATTCATTCTTAATGCCATATTCATTCTCAATGCCATATTCATTATCAATGCCATATTCATTATCAATGCCATATTCAATCTCAATACCATATTCATTCTGAATGCCATATTCAATCTCAATGCCATATTCATTCTCAATGTCATATTCATTCTTAATGCCATATTCATTCTCAATGCCATATTCATTCTTAATGCCATATTCATTCTCAATGCCATATTTATTCTCAATGCCATACTCATTATCAATGCCATATTTATTCTCAATGCCATATTTATTCTCAATGCCATACTCATTCTCAATGCCATACTCATTCTCAATGCCATATTTATTCTCAATGCCATACTCATTCTCAATGCCATATTTATTCTCAATGCCATATTCATTCTCAATGTCATATTCATTCTTAATGCCATATTTATTCTCAATGCCATACTCATTCTCAATGCCATATTCATTCTCAATGCCATATTTATTCTCAATGCCATACTCATTCTCAATGCCATATTTATTCTCAATGCCATACTCATTCTCAATGCCATATTCATTCTCAATGCCATACTCATTCTCAATGCCATATTCATTCTCAATGCCATATTCATTCTCAATGCCATATTCATTCTCAATGCCATATTTATTCTCAATGCCATACTCATTCTCAATGCCATATTTATTCTCAATGCCATACTCATTCTCAATGCCATATTTATTCTCAATGCCATATTCATTCTCAATGCCATATTCATTCTCAATGCCATATTTATTCTCAATGCCATACTCATTCTCAATGCCATACTCATTCTCAATGCCATATTCATTCTCAATGCCATACTTATTCTCAATGCCATACTCATTCTCAATGCCATATTCATTCTCAATGCCATATTCATTATCAATGCCATATTCATTATCAATGCCATATTCAATCTCAATACCATATTCATTCTGAATGCCATATTCAATCTCAATGCCATATTCATTCTCAATGTCATATTCATTTTTAATGCCATACTCATTCTCAATGCCATATTCATTCTTAATGCCATATTCATTCTCAATGCCATATTTATTCTCAATGCCATACTCATTCTCAATGCCATATTTATTCTCAATGCCATATTTATTCTCAATGCCATACTCATTCTCAATGCCATATTTATTCTCAATGCCATACTCATTCTCAATGCCATATTTATTCTCAATGTCATATTCATTCTCAATGTCATATTCATTCTTAATGCCATATTCATTCTCAATGCCATATTTATTCTCAATGCCATATTTATTCTCAATGCCATATTTATTCTCAATGCCATATTCATTCTCAATGTCATATTCATTCTTAATGCCATATTCATTCTCAATGCCATATTTATTCTCAATGCCATACTCATTCTCAATGCCATATTTATTCTCAATACCATACTCATTCTCAATGCCATATTTATTCTCAATGCCATACTCATTCTCAATGCCATATTTATTCTCAATGCCATATTCATTCTCAATGTCATATTCATTCTTAATGCCATATTCATTCTCAATGCCATATTTATTCTCAATGTCATACTCATTCTCAATGCCATATTTATTCTCAATGCCATACTCATTCTCAATGCCATATTTATTCTCAAAGCCATACTTATTCTCAATGCCATACTCATTCTCAATGCCATATTCATTCTCAATGCCATATTCATTCTCAATGCCATATTCATTCTCAATGCCATATTCATTCTGAATGCCATATTTATTCTCAATGCCATATTCATTCTCAATGCCATATTTGTTCTCAATGCCATACTCATTCTCAATGCCATATTTATTCTCAATGCCATATTCATTCTCAATGCCATATTCATTCTCAGTGCCATATTTATTCTCAATGCCATACTCATTCTCAATGCCATACTCATTTCGGCATGCCATATTCATTCTCAATGCCATACTTATTCTCAATGCCATACTCATTCTCAATGCCATATTCATTCTCAATGCCATATTTATTCTCAATGCCATACTCATTCTCAATGCCATATTCATTCTCAATGCCATACTTATTCTCAATGCCATATTTATTCTCAATGCCATACTCATTCTCAATGCCATATTTATTCTCAATGCCATACTCATTCTCAATGCCATATTCATTCTCAATGCCATATTTATTCTCAATGCCATACTCATTCTCAATGCCATATTCATTCTCAATGCCATATTTTTTCTCAATGCCATACTCATTCTCAATGCCATATTTTTTCTCAATGCCATACTCATTCTCAATGCCATATTTATTCTCAATGCCATATTCATTCTTAATGCCATATTCATTCTCAATGCCATATTTATTCTCAATGCCATACTCATTCTCAATGCCATATTCATTCTCAATGTCATATTCATTCTCAATGCCATATTCATTCTTTCTCAATTCTGATCGTTTCTTACAGGCGTTTCTAAAATAATTACACTACTCTTTTTCTCTTACACGACTCTCTTACATAATCACAGTAGTCTCTTCCACAACCTTACAGTCATGTAAATCAGGATTGTCTTATATGCTGTCACGGACTCGTCTCTCACAAATTTACTTCTATATCAGGTTTACCAGCTAACTAGCAAGTTAGTTGGCAGATCGTCCTCACTGCATATCGGACAGCTCCAAAGTGCACTCATCCCATCCTTGATAAACCCCTCAACGTTAAACTATCGACAACCCCGGTTCTCTCTTGGTTTACCAGTCTTCTTTGGCTCCCTGTATAGCGCTCTTTTCTGGCATTATCCCTTTTCAGTTAGCATCTTTGCAGTTTATCCAAGGCTGCACATTTGTACTAATTGCTGGAATAACCTGTCGTCCTGTCTCCCTGAGTGCATTAAGAATATGACTCTCGTTCGGTGCTCGTCCATTCTCTACTACAGCCAGACCAGAAAGTTTACATCTACAATTTGACAGTTCAGTAGAGCTGGTTACTTGATACTAGAATGTTTTGTTTACTAGTATAAATGTTTAAATAAAGCACGTCATACGTCATCTACATCGTGTTCAGGTACTTGTTCACATTTTCAAGAGTTCAAGTGTCGAGTTCGACGTAAAAGGTTATTTTTTTGTTCATCATCATCATCAAGTACCGAGCCTACTGGCGTAGGTGATCATGTCTCTCCACAATTTTAGATCTCGGCAGCTATTTATCATTTCTGTTGTTGACCTTCTGCCAAGCCATTCTCTTAAGTTGTCTGTTATTTTTTCTCTTTGCTTCACTCTATCTCTCCGTCCCTCCATTTTTCCAGTTGTTACAATATATTCCAATTGTTCTCTTCTCATTACATGGCCAAAAAATGATGATTGTCTCTTCCTAATATTGCAAATTAGTTCTTTTTTTTGCTTTGACCTTTTCAGAATATTTTTATTACTCTTCTTAGCTGTCCATGGTACTCTCAACATTATTCTGTAAAACCACATTTCTACAGACTCCAGTGACTTTCTTGTCTGTTGTCCTATTATCCATGAATCGCATCCATATGTTAAGACTAGCTCTATATAACATTTAAGAACTCTTTTCTTGTTTCTATTGTCAAAAATGGATTGCATAGTATCGTCCTCATTTTTTGGAAAGCTGCTTTGCCTGAGCCATTATGCATCTCGCCTCTTTTGTACATCTTCCGTCTGAGGTTAACAAAGTTCCCAAATATTTAAATTCATTAACCTGTGTGGCGATTCATTATTTTTTTGTTCAGTGGCCACTAATCCCAAAGCAGGTTAATTTGGTTATTTGGCACTATCGAAGTCGGGTGATTACATGTAGGTGATTACATGTAGGTGATTACATGTAGTCTACTCTGCCAGGGTACACCACTTATGCTCTTACTACCATCTTCATCAGCATCACCTCATCATCATTATGTATTATCCTGCTGGCATAAAATCACTTTTCTCCACAATTTGTCATCGTTATCATCATCATGTGCCATACGGGTTGGCGTTGTCGATCATGTCCTTCCACAATCTTCTATCCACAGTGCATCCTATCAGTTCTGTTGTTGACTGTTTGCCATGCTATGACACCAAGCTAACTAGCACCAAGCTAACTAGTATTTTCTCTCTTTGTCGTCCGCGATCTCCTTTTCCTTCTATTTTGCCAGTTGTAACCAAGTATTCCAACTTTCCTCTTCTTATGATGTGCCCGAAAAATGTTGATTGTTTCTTTCTGACGTTTTAGGAGCTCCCTTTTTGTGTTGGTCTCTTTGAGAACTTTCCCATTGGTCCTTTTAGCTGTCCATGGAACTTTCAACATTCTTCTGAGAAATCCCATCTCTGTGGCCTCTAATCGTTTTCATTTGTTTGTCTACTGTCCATGATTCGCTTCCATAGTTAAAATTGGTACTATATAGCACTGATGAACTTTTTTTCTCATTTCTATTGACACAGATTTGTTTCATAAGATATTTTTCTTTTTCTGAAATGCTATTTTGGCCTGAGCTATTTTGTTTTTTTATTTCTGTGGTGCATCTTCCATTCGATGTTATTATTGCCCAAGTATTTGAAGCGTTGCACTTGTTTCAAATTTGTCCTGTTTATTTTTATAATCCGTTTAATTGTATATAATATTATTGTCATCGTTATAGCTGTGATATATTTATAGCTGTGATTTACTTATAGCTGTGATTTATTTATAGCTGTTATATTAACTCAGATCACAATTCTGTAATGATTAAAATAATAGTCAGTCTAAACATAAACAAACAAAAGACTAATTCATCAACAATACCACTAGACATAATAGCTTAAAATCAAAAAGATGTTAAAGATACTTATATAATACAAGTAAAGAACACAAATCAGAAGCTATAGAAGAACGGTTTGAGTAGAGCAGAAAAGAGAAAATCCTGATGAAAAAGTTACAACCAAATAGCAATGCATACAGAAAAGCAAACAAGAAACTTGCGACATCTTACCCAAAAAGGAAAGAACACACACAAAACAAAATGGATAACTGACGCCATCTTGCGAAAAATAGAGGAAAGAAGAAAGAAGACAAGTGATAAACACTACCCAATACAACAAAATAGATAACGAAATGCGCAAAAGTGCAAAACAGCAAAAGAAGACTAGCTCAGCCAAAGATGTGTCGAAATCGAAACTATGTGAAATAAACAAGAATTAAAAGGTATGCACGAAGAAGTAAAAAGAATGACTTGCAAAAAATATTTAAAAGCCACAGTAAGTGCGATTATTGCAAACAAAAAAGGGATAATGTTAGACAAGAAAGGTATTATCAACAGATGGCAGTAATGTATAACAGAATTATGTTATAACGAAAGGGAAAGAAACCAATTTTAGATCTACATCATCATCATCATCATTATCGAGTGCCGTCTCCGCAACGAAGGTTGGCTACCATGGATCGCCTTTCCACTCTGTTTCTTGCTTTGATGGTGCAGGTTGTCATACATCTTTTCATGTTACTCGTCCATGTTAGTCTGGTCTGCCTCTACCTCTTTTACCTTGTATTTTCCCCTCCAAATTAAACTTTTAGTAGGCTGTTGTGTTTTTAACGTGCACCACAAATTTCATTTGTCTTGTCTTAATTGTATTTATTAGTTCTCTTTTTATTTTCAGTTGTTTTAATACTACATCGTTTGTTTTCTTTTCTTTCCACCCAATTCTACCTATTCTTCTATAAATCCATATTTCAAAGTCTTCAATCTTCTGTGCTGTGAATGTACATCTTATATACTTATGTAGAGAATACTTATGTATAGAATGTACATTTAAGATTTTATAACCAAATGTACATCAGGTAACAAAATCTTAAAATCTGGAGTGGAAAAAGCAATACAACAATGAAAAAAGGAAAAATGCAGAGCCTGACAGCAAACAGAGATAATAAAAGCACTAGAAGATATTGGCATTGAAGTGACTATAGACACATCCAACAAACCATATAGGATACATACTAAATAAACTAAAAACATCAACTTTCATTGCATTGCCGAGAAAGTTGAATGCAATGATTGTAGAACAATAAGCCAAATAAGCCATATTACAAAAAATCTTGCTAAAAATTATACAAGGAAGGATTCAGAATAAAATCAATCTGAAATTAGAAGAACAACAATTTTGTGCATAACGTCTATTTTTTTTTTAAGTATGGACATTAATACCATATTCTTTATACTTAACTACGTGGAGCAACAAGGACTCTTTCTTTCATTTTAAATTCCTTAACAAGAAACCAAATAGAATGTAACAAGCACAATGATTTCACAATAAAAGAAGCACATTTACCAAATATGTCTCTTTACAAGAAGTCATCAATATATAAAGGGTGAAGTTGGCATTAAACATCAGAAAACCATCAATAGATAACGGATGTACTAGGTATTAAACATCAGAAAACTATCAATATATAAGGAAGTACTAAGTATTAAACTTCAGAAAACCATCAATATATAAAAAGGATGTACTAGGTATTAAACATCAGGAAACCATCAATATATAAAGGATGTACTAGGTATTAAACATCAGGAAACCACCAATATATAAAGGATGTACTAGGTATTAAACATCAGAAAACCATCAATATATAAAGGATGTACCAAGTATTTAACATCAGAAAACCATCAATAAAAAAAGCTTATCGTAAGTATTAGATATCAGAGCCTGTACATCCTCATTGTTTGTGTGTTTACCCAACTCAACAAGCCGTGCAGTTATTCTTTTTTTTGTTTGTTCCTCCAATGAAGTCAGTTTGACCATGCTGACATTGGAATACAACAGTTTCGTTGCTGTGTCAGTCAAGCTGGCACCTCTAAGTACATGTGCACTGACGCATTTATGACGCACATTAAATACGATTAACGGTTTTTTTTTTACTTGATTGTATTTACAATTCCTTTATACGGAACCAACACACATTTACAAACAAATAGAAATATAGATTTACTATAGACATTCGTTTCTACTCTAAGACTGGTCACAAATATGTTTAGACGTGAATTAGCAAACGATTTGTTGTTGCATGCGGTACTGGGCAATTCCAGTTAGCGAACTTGCACGTTTTGTTTTCATTTACATAAACGTACATAGCTACTAAAGATATCTATTTGATTATGACAAGTACGTGGTACGATCGTGTGATAATTGTGACAACGTTCAGACATACCATAATATAGCAGGAAAAGGAAGGTCAAAGATAACACTTGTATACCGTAAGACTGATTTTAGACTAGAGTATCGAAACAATAAATTGTAACTAGTTGCTATTAGATTTACATTCGTTGCTTCCTTATTTTGCTATATGTTAACGATTCTTGTGTAGATCACCTTCTTTGTTTTCATGGATGTAGATGTTTTGTGGTTTCGGTTGTTTCAATATAGTCTGCTATAATTTGAAACTGCACCACTTTGTAAATGGTTTGCTTTTGACATCGTTATTGCTCAAGCTATAGACCAGAGCTGTTTTGAAATCGCTGTTGCTTTCCTTGCCTGCATTTGGATACTGCTCATTTCTTTTGACGTTTTTTTTTCTTCTTCATTGCATTGTTTTATGCACATTTGCGTTGTATTTGTTGTGTTGCGTTTGTACTTTGTTTGCATACCTCGACTTTATATCTCTTGCGAAGTACCGATGCACCGCATTGTGAGTGATTATCATTTGTTCCTATTTTTCACACCAGAAGTCGTGTGCTCAGGTGTCCATTGTCCCTCGCCATGCAGGCAGATAGTCTCAGACTTCAGAGCTGTTCTCATTTATTTATCGTCGAGAGTTTTACGTTTGTGGTGGATTTTTTCTTGACAATTTTTCCCGAGTAGCGGACAATTGTTTGTATTTATCTTGTCTTGTTGGCAGAGTTGAAACATCTAAGTCGTTGTCTTTCACATTACAGATGACAAGAGGTTCGGTTCGATTCTCGTCGATGGCTTCTAGGTTCATCCTGCCTCAAATGAGCACAAAATAATTTTATGGGTGATGGGCGGGTAAGACGGCACTGACATAATGCTGACCACATATATAAAAATGTGCCAGTGGCAATAAAAATATGGGCACTATCATTATGTTCCTTTTACTCCACTCTCAAGGAGTAAAGCCGGTACTTTCTTCTTACTCTGTTCATGTGATGCCTAGAGTGCAATGATCCACAGTGCAATAGATCGCGGAGATGAAGGAAACACTTAAAGACACACTCACTGAGACAGACAAACCAGCCAGACAACTAGAAACATCCATATTTCCAGTCCCAAAGAGCGACGAGTATGCTGAACAGTCTATTTCGTAATAATGAGTAAGATAAGGATTTGTTTTCAACGTCGTTTCTGCTTTGACTTTTTGTGATAGACGGACTTTGTGCCATCGAATATTTCAAACCATCATTTTGGGCACCATCAGACTTAGCTAAACGTAGAATTATGGAAAAGTACCAGTCTAATACTTGTGGACAATGAGATACAACGAAGACGATGGCGCTGGATAGGTCACACACTGCGGAAGCCAACTGAGAATATTACATGACGGGCCTTTTTTGGAATCCACAGGGAAAGTGGCAAATAGGAAAACCAACATATTCTTGGAGATGACTGATGGAAGCAGAGATAAAAAGGATGATGGTGCAAATATGAAAAGATTTTAAAAGTTTGACAAGAAATAGAACAGCTTGGAATATGTTTGTTGAAGACCTATGCTCTATAGAGAGTTGAAAGGGAAAAGAAGGAGTAAAAGAGGATGAAGAAGAAGACTTGGTTAGCTTCAAATAAGTTACACTCCTTAAGTCATCGGGCGAACGCAAGCAAGCAAATAAGCTACACTCCTTAAGTCATCGGGCGAACGCAAGCAAGCAAATAAGTTACACTCCTTAAGTCATCGGCGAGCGCAAGCAAGCAAATAAGCTACACTCCTTAAGTCATCGGGCGAGCGCAAGCAAGCAAAAAGCTACACTCCTTAAGTCATCGGGCGAGCGCAAGCAAGCAAATAAGCTACACTCCTTAAGTCATCGGCGAGCGCAAGCAAGCAAATAAGCTACACTCTTTAAGTCATCGGCGAACGCAAGCAAGCAAATAAGCTACACTCTTTAAGTCATCGGGCGAACGCAAGCAAGCAAATAAGCTACACTCTTTAAGTCATCGGGCGAACGCAAGCAAGCAAATAAGCTACACTCTTTAAGTCATCGGGCGAACGCAAGCAAGCAAATAAGCTACACTCTTTAAGTCATCGGGCGAACGCAGCAAGCAAATAAGCTACACTCTTTAAGTCATCGGGCGAACGCAAGCAAGCAAATAAGCTACACTCCTTAAGTCATCGGGCGAACGCAAGCAAGCAAATAAGCTACACTCTTTAAGTCATCGGCGAACGCAAGCAAGCAAATAAGCTACACTCTTTAAGTCATCGGGCGAACGCAAGCAAGCAATAAGCTACACTCCTTAAGTCATCGGGCGAACGCAAGCAAGCAAGCAAATAAGCTACACTCCTTAAGTTCATCGGGCGAGCGCAAGCAAGCAAATAAGCTACACTCCTTAAGTCATCGGCGAACGCAAGCAAGCAAGTAAATAAGCTACACTCCTTAAGTTCATCGGGCGAGCGCAAGCAAGCAAATAAGCTACACTCCTTAAGTCATCGGGCGAGCGCAAGCAAGCAAATAAGCTACACTCCTTAAGTCATCGGGCGAACGCAAGCAAGCAAATAAGCTACACTCTTTAAGTCATCGGGCGAACGCAAGCAAGCAAATAAGCTACACTCCTTAAGTCATCGGGCGAGCGCAGGCAAGCAAATAAGCTACACTCCTTAAGTCATCGGGCGAGCGCAAGCAAGCAAATAAGCTACACTCCTTAAGTCATCGGGCGAGCGCAAGCAAGCAAATAAGCTACACTCCTTAAGTCATCGGGCGAGCGCAAGCAAGCAAATAAGCTACACTCCTTAAGTCATCGGGCGAGCGCAAGCAAGCAAATAAGCTACACTCCTTAAGTCATCGGGCGAGCGCAAGCAAGCAAATAAGCTACACTCCTTAAGTCATCGGGCGAGCGCAAGCAAGCAAATAAGCTACACTCCTTAAGTCATCGGGCGAACGCAAGCAAGCAAATAAGCTACACTCTTTAAGTCATCGGGCGAACGCAAGCAAGCAAATAAGCTACACTCTTTAAGTCATCGGGCGAACGCAAGCAAGCAAATAAGCTACACTCTTTAAGTCATCGGGCGAACGCAAGCAAGCAAATAAGCTACACTCCTTAAGTCATCGGGCGAACGCAAGCAAGCAGCAAGCAAATAAGCTACACTCCTTAAGTCATCGGGCGAACGCAAGCAAACAAATAAGCGACACTCCTTAAGTCATCGGGCGAACGCAAGCAAGCAAATAAGCTACACTCCTTAAGTCATCGGGCGAACGCAAGCAAGCAAGCAAATAAGCTACACACTTAAGTCATCGGCGAACGCAAGCAAGCAAATAAGCGACACTCCTTAAGTCATCGGGCGAACGCAGCAAGCAAGTAAATAAGCTACACTCCTTAAGTCATCGGGCGAACGCAAGCAAGCAAGCAAGCAAATAAGCTACACTCTTTAAGTCATCGGGCGAACGCAAGCAAGCAAATAAGCTACACTCCTTAAGTCATCGGGCGAACGCAAGCAAGCAAATAAGCTACACTCTTTAAGTCATCGGGCGAACGCAAGCAAGCAAATAAGCTACACTCTTTAAGTCATCGGCGAACGCAAGCAAGCAATAAGCTACACTCTTTAAGTCATCGGGCGAACGCAAGCAAGCAAATAAGCTACACTCCTTAAGTCATCAGGCGAACGCAAGCAAGCAATAAGCTACACTCTTAAGTCATCGGGCGAACGCAAGCAAGCAAATAAGCTACACTCTTTAAGTCATCGGGCGAACGCAAGCAATCAATAAGCTACACTCCTTAAGTCATCGGGCGAGCGCAAGCAAGCAAATAAGCTACACTCCTTAAGTCATCGGGCGACGGAAGCAAGCAAATAAGCTACACTCCTTAAGTCATCGGCGAACGCAAGCAAGCAAGCAAATAAGCTACACTCCTTAAGTCATCGGGCGAACGCAAGCAAGCAAGCAAGCAATAGCTACACTCTTTAAGTCATCGGGCGAACGCAAGCAAGCAAATAAGCTACACTCCTAAGTCATCGGGCGAACGCAAGCAAGCAAGTAAATAAGCTACACTCTTTAAGTCATCGGGCGAACGCAAGCAAGCAAATAAGCGACACTCCTTAAGTCAGGGCGAGCGCAAGCAAGCAAGTAAATAAGCTACACTCCTTAAGTCATCGGCGAACGCAAGCAAGCAAGTAAAATAAGCTACACTCCTTAAGTCATCGGGCGAACGCAAGCAAGCAAGTAAATAAGCTACACTCCTTAAGTCATCGGGGCGACGCAAGCAAGCAAGTAAATAAGCTACACTCCTTAAGTCATCGCGAACGCAAGCAAGCAAGCAAGCAAATAAGCTACACTCCTTAAGTCATCGGGCGAACGCAAGCAAGCAAATAAGCGACACTCCTTAAGTCATCGGGCGAACGCAAGCAAGCAA